>VWZO01016040.1:1502260-1661968 GCA_013396975.1 Bucco capensis
CTTTGAAAAGGACTCTGGATTTCGACCCGCTGCTGAGCCCGGCGTCCCCGAAGCGGAGGCGATGTGCGCCATTGTCAGCCCCGGCCTCGGCTGCCGCCTCCTCCTTCGCCGCCACCTCCCCGCAGAAATACCTGCGTATGGAGCCCTCGCCCTTTGGAGAGGTGTCATCCCGGCTCACCACAGGTAAGGGAGACGACCCCGCAGTGCCCGGTAGCCCACCTCCCCCCCCCACTCCCGCCGGGGCGGAGGCGGCCCAGGGGGTGGTGGTGGGGTAGGTGTGAGGGTTCGGGGCGGCGGCAGGGGGACCTCGGTTGCGGAGGGTAGAGGGTCTGGAAGACGACCGGGGCAGGAAGAAAAGGGGACAGTTGGGTGGGTCTCATGCCCCCCCCTCCCCCCCGCCATTTTCTGTCGGGCTGTATGGCTGGCAGCGGTGGGGGACGGGGCGATCTCTGCTCGGCTTGGCACTGCCGCGGCGGAGACACAATAGAAATGGCCGTTTGCAGCAGGAGAGGGGGAGGAGGGACCGGGAGGAAGGAGGGGGGGTGGACTGNCATCAATCACCCGCAAAACGCCAGTGGGAAAAGGCAAAAGCAGATAAAACAAAGGGGTAATTCCGCTTCCAGTCCTTTAATGCGTGCCACCGTCCCGGATGACCCATTCTGTGGCATTCTTAAAAGTCTCGTAGGAAAACCGAGCGATGAAAGCGATTGTGTGCAAGGGTGAGAGTTGCCTTTAGGGCAGATAAAATGGAATCGGGTAGTCTCCTCGTCTCGGAGACGTGGGGCGAGAACGAAACCCTTTTACCTTCTTAACGTGTGAGAGACGAGTCCACCGGTGGCCCTAAAAGCTCTAGGTCTGCTTGTGTAATTGTTGCCAAATAAAAATCATCCGAGTTCGTTTCAACCAGAGAATAAGGAGAGAAGAAAGGAATGAATCCTGGCTTGGGCATGCAGGATTGATTGGCCCTTGCTACGGTTTATCTAGTGGGTAGCTTCCAGTAATGCATTTAAGAAGGCTAAGCTCGCAGCCATGAGTGGCTGTAGCGCTGAGGTATGGATCTGTGCCCTTTGTGTGCAGGAAAAAAAGCCCTCTGCAGTTTCTGCAGCTGAATTCCTTCTGCTCTTGGGTTTGGTGCTCGCTTTTATACAAAAACTGACCCCGGATTACTGCTAGTATTTCCAAGCAGTAAGTTTGAACATGTTTTCAAATTGCCGTCTCCCCCAATGTAGAACAGTGCCTTGTTTCAATATTCTTAGTTCTGAAAACTATACAGTAGAATACATTGTTTTACAGGTTTTAACCAAACAATACAAATTTGCTATGGAGGGACTATATAGAGGGCATGCAAAGTGCTTAAACTTGGCAGGAGTGCCTTGATATATTTTTTGAACCTCTAGGAAAAGATCTTGAATGAGTCAGCGGTCTGGGATGGGAGTTGTGATGGATGGCACTCCCTGGTACAGTGAGACATTATGTAGGCTTTGAGATAGGTGTTTAAAATCAGAATTCATTTGATTCTTTTTAGAGAAGTGTTGCTTCATTGCAAGGATTTCTTGTGGCTTGTTTCACTGGGATTTGGAGAGCTTAGGTTGTGCATATTTCCTATAAATACTGTCTGGCCAGTGAATGTATATTGCTGAAAGGAGGCAAATCAATAAAAATTTCAGCAGAGGTAACCTATAGTAGTATTTGGGGTAATACCTAAACTCCTATCTTAATGATGCTGAAAGTTTTAAAACAAGCAAAAAAAAAACCCAAAAAGACAATTGAAGTCAAACAAATAGAGGCCCCATCTTCTCTAGAGAAAATCAGAGGTGCAGGTGGTAATCCATGTGAAATGGTGATTCTCTTCTGACAAGGGTGTGTTCTGTGTAAGCCATTTGTATAATACAATGAAAAGGGAAGGACATTGAATCAGAATGTCTCTCATAGCACTTGCATGCTCCTGAGCAAAACTGGAAGCATTTATAAATGGTCCACATTTACACAGATTTTGCTTAAAAGCTCCCTCTGTGGTTTCTTGAGGAGAAAAAAAATCTTTATAAGGTGCTAGTGCAAATGTGACTGCTAATCAGCTTGCTTTGTTTTAACTTGCAGTTGAATTTAGGGGTATTATGATGTGTATATTTCACTTGACAATCAGTGAACAAAATAGAGCTTATCATTTTAAAGGGACCACTTGAAAGATTGTATAAGATTTATCTCATCTGATTCTGTAAATGTACACCTGACCTAATGATTTGTGGTTTTCTTGACAGTCAAAAGAAACAGATTGTTTATTCTAGAGCTTTTACTTAGGGTGAGGCAGACTGTGCTGTAGAAATATGTATTGCATTCCATTGACTGTAAAATGAATTTATATGACCATTTCTGATGTAAATTTCTGCATTTGAGTCAAAGAAATCTTGCTGTCTGTGTGAAAAGAACTCCAGTCTGATTTTGAAAGTGTTCCCCACTGAGTCATTGTTTTATTCAGTTTTTATATTGGAAAATTTAGTAACAGTAGCCAGAATTCAGTTGACTTCACTTACAGTTTTCTCAGCATGTTACTGTAATGCTCAGGTTTATAGCACTTAAAAGGTGTCTGTCTGAATTTTGTTTCATAAAAATTAATGGTCATGTAAAATAACAGCTCTAGATGTAAAACATGATGCTGATACTTTAAGTTCAGGCCTAAGCATTTTTCTTCTATCTGATACTCTGTCCTGGTAGTGTTTAGCTTCACTCAGCAGAGACTTTTATCAGTACCAGGACTTCTTACCACATGGTTAATCATTTAAAAAATGAATTCTCTGGAAGCAGAGTATGGATTGATTTGAGGGGTGCTGAGAACTAAGAATACAGTGTGGCAGTCAGATGAGAAAACAGCTATCTTTATAGAGTGGTCATAGACAAATAAACCATATGTCTGTTTGAGAGAGGGTAGGCTTACTCAAGATGAAATTTATCTCTCACAAGAGTGTTTTAATATTTTGTGGTTATTTGAACAGCTGTTAGGTCACTTCCAGTTTCTCAATGAATTTGGCAGCCAATCTGTAGTTGTGGCTCTGCAATCTATCCTTTCTGTGGAACTGTGCTTACTGGCTTGAGTATGTTTGCTAATTTTTGGGTACCATTGTGTGTATCTACAATTATGTTTTAAAAACTATGTTCACCATAAGCAGTGCAGAACATACCTTCACACTGCATTTTTTTGTTCTCTCCAGAGCCTGATTCTGGTGAACTTGGCTCTAAAGTCTGCTTCTCTGTTCCTCTAAGAACATCTCAAAGCAAAAAATGTTACAGTACAGCACCAACACTTTCTAGCTGGTTCAGTTTGGAAAGAGTGGCTCCTCTAAGAGTTTTCTTCTGCTTGAATACTCCAAATGAGTTTTACTTTCATGTAAGCTCTAGCTATAAATGATACTGCATTTGAGTCTGGATGCCCATGCATAGTGCATTGTACTTGCTCTGTTTCCTCTGAGGTCCTAAGGGTGCTGTCCTGTTAAATGAATTCTGGAGGGTGGAAGGAGAAAGCAATGGAGGTAGTTTTTCCTTTTCTCTGCTGGATTTCTTAGAACGGTTACTTGTGCTTTTACCTTGATGAATGAGCTATTATATTCTGGGCAAAATTATGACTAAATTAGTTGTTTTTTAAATTCCAGGGCAGGTCAGTGTTAGAAAGCCTGCATGTCTTGATATTTCTACAGTGGAAAGTACAGTCCAAAGAAATGGAGGAGGGGTAACATTGACCTTAGGGATTTAAATCTCCTGATTTATGATGCATAGTAACTGAGAAGACAAGCTTCCATGCTTCTCATCCAAAATCGGAGATTAATTTGCAGCTAGAGCTCTGTAGAACCAAAAAGAATGTTGTGTTTAAAAACAGTTTGTGAAATCACTTAATCTACAAACATTCCCATAGGCACGTGCAGTTTTTCCTCCATCTGAAACATTCTTCTGCCTCAGCACTTGCCCAGCAACTAACTAATGCTGCAAACTAAAAATTGGAGTGGGTGGAGTTACTGAGAAGGGTCCTTCAACTCGGGTCACTGGGTGCAGGCCAAGTAGAGATAATGGCAAAAATTTGATGGAATATGGAAAGTATTGAATTTATGCAGTGTTTAGTATGAATATATGTAATTGATATTTGCTGCTCTAATGGCAATTGTATGGCAGGAGTCTCTAGACAAAGGTGGCAAAGTCCCTCTCTCACAAGGGACTCTTTACAAACAGGAGGTAGATAAATTTGTTTAAAGTATATGTTTTTCAGTCACAGAATATTCTAGGGGGAAAAAGGTACCTAATTAACAGGAATTTTCCAAGTTAATGCAAGAAAATGACTTTGACCTTTTTGAGTAGGAAGAACTGTTAAGTCTTTCCTATAGGCTGTCCTCTTATGACCTTTCAGTTGCCCTCTTGAGCAAACTTAACTACTTCTATCTGAAACTTGGTCAGACAGTGACCAAGTACAGATTGGACTTTTAAATAAACAGATCTAGATGCTTTGGAATGTGACATATTAGCAGTGCTGCATCTCTTTCTGCTTAATTTCTGTTTCATTGACATTTATCCACATGTGTATTTATTGCTACATTATCTTGGAGAGATGCCATGTTTCTCATTGTGCTCCACTATTGCAGAAATCATTAGGATTTTAAAAAACAAAACATTCCCACCCCTTAACAAAAAAAAGGGCACATGAAACACATAATTGGCTACATCTGGACTTCATTATTTAATTTGTATGAGAAATTTCTGTATAGATGCCTGTGGTGACTATAAATGTTAAATATCCTTGCTTGTAGGTATCAGAAAACGTTGAAGCATTTTTTTTTAATCTCAGTGGCAAGCCTGATAAATGCAATGTGACATTTTTTATGTGAAGAGAAAGATCTAATTGCTGTCTAATACATTTTATATTGCTTGATTTAATTTTCATTCTTCAACCTCTTGATCAGGAGAACTGGGATTTCCTGAAATAACACATTTACAGAATGAGCTAATGCATATCTGTGCATCCTGCTTGTTGTGGAAGAACCAGGATCTTCCTCAACCTGTGACCTTGAGTAATTGAATCTGCTGGGGTGGGCAGCTCTGTGCTGTGTCCATTATGAGCTGCTTCTGTCCATTCTGTAGCTATAGACACTGCCTCAAAGTGTCAGCATGGACCTGTTAGTGATGTTCCTGGCTTAGGGCATGCTCCTCTGAGGTGAGCATGATATCCACAACTAGACATTGTGTACTTGAAGTCTGACAGACCATGCCTGATGAAGAAATGTAACTGGAATGGTTGATGTCTGTGACCAAAGTATCTGAGTTATTTTAATTTCTGTCTATGCCTGTGAATTCTCAGGTTAAGTAGATGAAAAAAGTGAAGAATGCTGTTACCCATTGCTCTGCTGCAGTGCTGCCTTTAGGGGAGGATACCTTCTTAAAATGAACATTGTAATGTGTGTTAGTTGGCTGGTGGGGAGACCAAAACAAGGACTGTGGTAGCATCAACTAGATGTTGAATAAGGGTGATGGCCAAATGGAAACACTACAGATTTGAACTAGTACAGTGAAGCAGTTTTGCTTTAACAGGAGCTGAAATCCCTGAAGATGTATGCAGTTGACATCAGGATAGCATTTGATTGATTCACTTAGAGGAAATCTCAGGCATGGTTCAGGTTTGAATACATATATTGGATGGTGACATTGCAAACTGAAACCTGAGCTTTAGGTTCCATTTCAGGGCAGGAAAACTGCTGCTCTGATTTCAGGCTATTGAGTCACCTTCCTACATGTTTTGCCAGAGTTTCCTTCAGCTAAATGAGAGAAGCCAGGAACTGAGATGAGAGATTGGTAGCTTAAAAAACAAGCAAAAAAGAAAAAAAAAATCCTTCAGGGGGAAACAATCAGCACCTTCATAGTTGATAAGCAGTTATTAAAATGGAGAAAATAATTGTTTGCCTTGTTACCTTTTCAAGTTGAACTGCTGTTTCCCTTGTACATAATTTCTAGATAATTAAAGGTCAGGATGAAGTAATTAGATGACAGAACTTTGAAAAAGAATAACTTGCCTTTTTATCATGAATTAAAGGAAGCAAGAAGACTGCATCACTCCTTGGAAATGAATGGCTTTGTAATCCATTAGTATGACAGAGGATACTTCAAATATCTGACTTGAATTCTGATTAGCCCCCTTCATGTTTCATTCTCTATTCATTGGGTTTGAAAACAGCTGAAATGTGAAATCTTGGTTCCCCAAGTCATAGCTCAGATCCTTAAAGAAGACTGGTGTGACTACTATCCTTCATCTTAATGCAGTATTTCATGAATTTATGTATTCAGCTTCATGCTCTTAGTACACAGAGCATGGTGAGACAGTAGCAGTCTTCAGTTGTCATTCTTTATCTTAGCCTTGAACCTGAAGGGGGCATATAATAGTCTTGCATAACTCACTAGGATTCATGGTCATCTTAACTTTGAAATGCCATTTATGAAGTACTAATCAATTTCACTGTGTTAGCAGTGTGGCTTTTTCTTGTCACTACCCTGTATTCAGCAAGCCTAATTTTCACTTTCAGCTTCTCAGCCTGGTGTTTCCTGTTAGCTAGCTTGAGCAAGAAACACTGAGCACATGGGGATAAAGTGAAATTAAAATGAAACTTGAGGATAGGCCACAGTGATGAATGTTTGATATTTCTTTTATCTCATAAATGTATTTGTTGCCTGATGTACAATGTCTGATTTGAACTTGAGCACCTGTAAGATAGATGCAAGTTCTAATATACATGATTCAAGTTCTCAGTTCACTTTTATAGTCTTAGAGAAACTCACTTAGATTAGATTTCCTTTAATGAGTGCACTTCCAGTTTCTAGATTTTTACATATAAAATTTTGTTAATTAAAGTGCATGTCATTATTGAAAAAGACAGTTTGGGCTCCACATTGAGAAACACATCAAAAACCTTTTTTTGGTGTCTTTGACACCAGTTAAATGCACATAAATAAATTCAGTTGTCAACTGCAGAGAAAATAGTCAGAGCTAATATGGAAGTAAAGGAGGTTAAGAAACTGAACTTGAAAAGGCAGGAAGATTTTCTGGAAGCAAAACTAGGTTGAAGAATGAGTTCTGCTAACTCTAAGCTTTAACTAGGCCAGATTTTTAAATAGATTTAGAGTTATATGTCTGCCATGTAGGTTGTTGTTTGGAAATTGTCTAGTTTGTACTGCCTTACTATTTCTATCCCAGTTGCTACTGTTTTCCCAAAGTCAGTACCTGATTTTGCTGCCTCCCCTCCTTGTCTTTGAGGTCCCTTGCCCCATCTTGCTTTTGCTCCTGTTCTGGCTGCCATGTTAACATTTTCTCTGAACGATTCCCTGTTTGTTTTGCAGAGGTTGTTATGGCTGAAGGAAACCTTGCTGGTAATTGTTTGGACTCCTCAGTTTTATCCAGTACCAGAGTCTGTTTAGTTTGGGAGTTTGTTTTTGTTTTGGTTTGTTTGTTTTGTTTTCCTCTTAATAGTTTTATATGGTTTGAGAATGTTTCTGCAAAAAGGTAATGTAAAGGAGAACTGTAGAGAAGATTTTTACCAAAGCTTTACACTTGGAATTTGGCTGAGGTTTTTGCAGTTCATCTGGAATTTGGAAAGTATGCCTAAGACTAAGTAGTCATAGTGAAGGATGCATGTGGTCTTTTACATGCCTCAGTTAATGTAAATACAGTGTGAATGCTTGCAGTCACATTTCTCATGGTGTAGACATCTTTATGTTGTCTTGTGAGCTAGTTTGGTTACCACTCACACAATACTGCTTTAGCTGGAACAGAACTGAGGATTCTGAGGAAGAGTGTTGGTTTACCACCATAATGCTGTTGAGTAAAAATGTTGCAGGGCCATTCACCAACTGATGAGATGTGTATGCATATGATAAACTCTACATGGGGTTCTATTTAATTTTGGAAGCCTGACTGCATCTTGATTTAATCTCATTTATGTAGTTCTGTACCATGCTGGAGTGTAGTACGTATCTTGTCCTACAAAATGTGTGCATCCTCTAGTCACCCTTGAGAACTTCTTTTCACCCCCACTTTCTTGTAGTTGCCTTCTCTTAGTTTCCTTACTGTGCTTCTTTATTACACACTCTGCATTTGCTACTTCTTGGAACCAAGTTACTGATCTCCTTTGACAGAGCTGAAAATGGTAGAAGCACTGCAGGCATGTGACTGGAAGGGTATAAACTGCAAGGTCTTCATCAGTGGACAAAATCCAAACAAGAAGGCTATTTACTGAAAATGCTGGTATTTCTTTTGACTGGAAATTGGAAGCCCCTCCAGACTGACTTATGGAATTGAAGAAACACCACAATACTTAAACCTCTGAACTAGGAATTGGCTAATATTTGCTTCTGCTTGGCCTAGCGTAGGCTTCAGCCACTGACTGAAGAAACTGGTGGCTGAAGTTCCTTGCTTCACATGGTTGCTTGCTAGAAAATGTTCAAATATAGAACCTCAGTAGGATACTGTTTACCAACTTGAAAATGAGAAGTTTTCATGGTAGCGTATTGGCAAAATGCTGAGCAGAAATTGGAAGGTGTTGAGCAGAGTCCCTTGAAACTCTGACATGATCACAGGGATTTGTATGTATCTGAGTTTTGGAAAGGTGTCTTTGCCTAAAGTCTGGAAGCGGCAGTGGATGCTAGTCCTGTAGGGGAATCTTTTTTCAAGTGCATTTGAGCATCTGAAAGTAAGAATTCTCATAAAGAGAGTCTTTGGAAGTCTTTTTCTGTAAAAACTAGAAAATGGCTTTTCTTTCCCCCCTCCTTTAATATTGCCAGAAGATAAGCAGTTAGAGCACTAATGTACCTGAGAGCTTTTTGCTACATGGAATTTCAGAGAGAAGGCACACAGATTATTAGTTTTATTGCAAGGATTACTTTTTTTCCTTGTAATTCTACAATGGACACAAGATTACTGAAAGCACTTATTGTGTTTTATTCAGTGCAATCAAATTCTGTACTACATATTGCCATATTCCTTTAAAAGTGACTTTTGATCCATCTACTGTGTTTATTTAGATAGAACTGAGGCTGTCAGAAATGTTGTGGAAGGCTTTTGTATTTTGCCTGGTTTCCAATTTGAGATTTTAAGCAGTAGTTGCTGTATGCATATTCTGTCCAAGTTGTGTTTTCCTCTCCACTTTGCTGCATGTATGCCAGTAACTGTACAGAGAGGAATGGTATCTCATGTACATGTTTTATTCTGGGGTTTTTTTTTTGTTATCCTTACCTGTTTGATAAATGCTGTCTAGGGAAATAAGATGGTGGTGAATTACATGTATAAAGGGAAGATGATGCATACCAGTATAAGTTCTATAGCCTGTTTTTTCTGCATGTGTATTATATAGTTGATTGTTCCTAAATTTTAATCTTACTCTGTTTATTATTTTAGCACCAATACCCTTGACCTAAACTAACAACATTTTTGCTAGTGCCCTGGTGAAAACAGTCTGAAGTTACCTTTCTTCAGTTAGTCTCATTGTTTGTGTCTTCGTTAAAACATAGTGGTTTTAAGAGTCTAGCTTTTATCATCTCTTAATTATTTACAGTGTTTGGTGTTTCAGTGGAAATAAAGTTAGGTGAAATGCTGAAATGCAATTACTTTAGGCTTACTTTTCGAATTGTTTTTCTTGTAGAACAAATCCTGTACAACATAAAACAGGAGTACAAACGCATGCAGAAGAGGAGACACTTAGAAAATAGCTTCCAGCAGACAGATCCTGGTTGTTCTACTGATGCACAGCCACATGCATTTCTCCTTACTGGACCAGCTTTGCCAGGTACCCAGAAAATTCTATGTAATTCTACTGTGTGTTTTTAGATTCTGTTTGTGTAAATAACTTTCCCTGGTTATTTGGTGGTTTTCCTTTTTCCACCTTCTCACCTTCTCATGGACATGGAGCCATTGACCACTACCCTCTGGATGCGACCATCCAGCCAGTTCCTTATCCACTGAACAGTCCACCCATCAAATCCACAGCTCTCTAACTTGGCCAGTGGAATGTTGTGTGGGACTGTGTCCAAGGCCTTGCACAAGTCCAGATAGATCACATCCACAGGTTGTCCCTTGTCCACTGAGGTAGTCACAGTATCGTAGAAAGCCACTAGGTTTGTCAAACAGGATCTGCCCTTAGTGAAGCCATGCTGAGTGTCTCTGATCACCTCCCTCTACTCCATGTGCCTTATCAGACCTTCTAGGAGAATCTGCTTCATGATTTTCCCAGGCACAGAGGTGAGGCTAACAGGTCTGTAGTTCCCAGGGTCCTCCTTTACACCCTTTTTGAAAATATATACACCCATATCTATTTCATCTTAGGTACTTCATCTGCAGCATCATCACCATTGAAAAAAGAACAGCCCCTGTTTACTCTCAGACAAGTTGGAATGATCTGTGAACGTTTGCTGAAAGAGCGTGAAGAGAAAATCCGTGAAGAGTATGAAGAAATTTTGACCACAAAACTTGCAGGTATGTTGTAGTTTAAAATAATGTGTTAGGATGAGTTTCAAAGCTTGAAACTTTTTTTCTCATTTTTGTATTATGCTTCCCCCCCCTCCCCCGACCTGATCTGATGAAGGAATAGGACTGCTTATAGGACAGAAAGAGTGATGTGTAGCCTCTTTATTCCTTTTATGTGGCCTTGGATAGAAACTGACTCCTGGGTATTACTAATCAATGGAAACAGTGGTTTTATTTCAGATAGAACTTTCTTTTGCTATCATGTCTGAATTGATCATTTCCTCCTCATTTTTTTTTTTTTTGCCAGAAAGACACACTATTCTACTGGCTTAAGAGCTCTTTATGAAGGACTTCTTTTTTTCCTGCTTGGGAACTGACTTCCTTTTGCTGGAATTTGGCAGGATGACAGTACCTAAGATTTCCCTTTCTCTTCCCAGTGCTTACTGTTACACTGCTGTCAGTGCTGTTTGGTATCTGCCTGAGCATCCGTAATTCAACTGCATTTTGATGCTGTGTTGAATGGTTGTATTTCTTGCCATTCAGCTAATATTTTTGGTGCCTGATGCCAACTTAACTTTCTGTAAGGATCGTGTTAATGTCAGTGTTATAAATATAACCTTTCTTTAGTTGTTGAAGTCTTCTAAGCATCTTGCTGGCATTTGAGCACCTGAATTCTGGTGCATTCAGAGGTGGGTGCCTTCACAGTGTAGTTTGGCATCTTATTGATGCCAATTGTGATAATAATGAACATCTAAGTGTGCTCTTTGGCAGTGAACGCATGGCTGTTCTGCTTCCCACCTGAAAACACATCAGAATTAAAATTACCAGATCTCTTCAGGTGTGGGAATAAAACCTTTTCCAGGCATGCCTATGCAGAAAGTCACCAAAGGCTTGTGTTAGGTTTGTTGGTTGCCTGTGACAGTATTGTCTCTGCACCTGAGCCTCTGTTCATGTCCTGTGCTTGCTGATCTGCCATTGCTGTGTAAGAAATGGCTGTAGTTCTAAGCCCCTCTTAAATCTACATCTATTTACAACTATAACTAGAGCCCTAAATACTTCTGTTGTTTTGGACCTAGTGTTCTATTTCTCTGTTTTTCTTTTTAACGTGCTTCAGATTGAGTTAAGGCTCTACTTTATTCTTCTAATTTATGTATGTTAGGAATTGGATAATATCTTGCATTCTCTTAAATGCATTTTTGTTAGCAGTGATCATAATGACCAGTTGAAGACCAGATATATTTACATTTGTTCCAGACACTTTCTGAGTACAAATTTGAAGTTCTTTATGAGCAGGAACCCCCCTCTGGCAAGTTCCTTACATGTGCTTCATCCAAAAGGGAGGAACACTTTATTTTTTGTTTCTAAGAAGAGAAAGGATTGATTTCTGTTTGGGGTGGTGTGGTTTACAGTGAGATGAGTTAGGTTTACTTGTTCTTACAGTGGTGGTCACCTGAAGAGCTATTAGAAGGATCATGTTACTGCATGCCATATTTCAGGCCAGTACATTTTCAGCATTATGTGGAAATTGAGAGGCTGCCAAAAGAATTTAGAACTTTCTTATATAGAAGGCCAGTTAGGTTTTTCTGCTGACAGAATGATTATATCCCTCTCTAAACTTCAGATAGTAAGGTGGTGCTCATTCTTAGGAACTAGTGGAATCAATGGATATGTAACTGGAAATCCTGTAACAAATCTCAGTTGAATAGCTTCTTTTAAGTGATTTAACTGAACGTTTGGTTCTTAGATATATTCCTCCTTTCCTTTCTGAATCTTGATTTTCTTGTAGATACTTTGCCAGATATTGCCTTTCTTTCTTCTCCCATGTTCTTTGTGAGTAGAGTTGCCTTTCAAGCAGAGTGAGTGTTTGATAAATGGGAAGCTCAGATCACTCTAATGCCCCTCCTGCCCATTACCTGAAACTGCTGTGTTAGCTTAAACTTGGCTTTACAAGATCCTTTGCAGGTTTTAAAACCAGAGCAGGAGTGTAAGGGACTAAGTGAAACTTCAGCTTGGAAGGTTTTCTAGAATCTGTTCAGATTTTTATGCTGAAGGTCAAGTTACAGAGTATAGTAATCATAGTGGAATTGTGGTATTTTGCCACCTTTTGACTTAAAATAGGTGTTTAGAACATAGATCATACAGGATGCCAGTGGTGTAAGTATCTTCACATACAGTCACTTAAATTTTCAAACAGTTCACTGTAGGTTGTTCTTGCCTTTGGATTTCTTAACTCTCCCAATCTGAATGCCACAAGAAAGGGGATTTTTTAGTAACTGTGGATTCTTTAAATTGACAAAGCCATGGTTTTAACAAAGATTATGTTACAAAGCAGCTGTGTATGTTGACTTTAAACCTTTGCATAAGACAGCTTGCAGGTTGGTTCTTGGCCTTTGATACATACTTTTAGGAAAAGTTTCAGTTACTGTTATTTTCAGAAATGGTTTCTGGGCAACGGATCCTTCAATCTATCAGCTCTTTGTGTTAGTTTGTTGTTTGGCTAAGATCCTCACATGGCTGCTGAAAAGCCATCAGTCAGAACTTCAGTGAAACAGAGGTCCTGCTTGTGAGCAGAGGGGAATTGGCTGCTGTGGCCCTGGGCCCCTTTAGTCAGGGGTGAATGGCCTTGGGTCTTTGGGTCAGGTCCATACTTGGGGCTGCTGCTGCACTACTTGCTGATTTCTGATACCCTGTTTACTTCAAAGGTGAAGCTCATCTCTGCAAGAGGATGGGGACTTTAATGGGGCAAACCTGTGGGACTAGGAACCACTACAAATCTAACTGCATTTTTAGTTGAAGATTGCCTTCTTTGACCTTGCCCTTTTCTCAGAACACCCCATATTGCTGCACATGCATTTTTGCACAAGGGAGGAAGGGGAATGGAGAGGAGCAGCATCTGGTAGATATTACTCTCCTTGTTCAATTTCCTAATTCTGAAAGGTGATATCCTGCTGATGAGAGAAGTATGAAAAGTGAATAAAATAACTGTGAATGTATTTGTATGTATGTGTGTATAGAAAGAACAGTCTTTCTGGGAAATAACAATGCTTAGTTCAAAGCCAAATGAATACATTCAATATCTAAATTTTATTTCAGATTGCACAGTAGCCGTTTTCATGAAGTCTAGAGTCAACTATGTGTCTCCTAATGTGGCTACTTTTGGTTTTAGTCAAGTATTGGTCACTTAGCATTTCATCCTTTTAGTTTGTTGTTTGCTTTTGATTTTCTGGTGGTCACCAAAAAGAACTTCTAACTCTGTAGCAAGTCCCTTTCCTGTACTTCTGTGTTTCCTTGTGATCCATTTTCTTACATCTGGTAATGATAGGAGGAGAAGTTGCTTCCAACCCTAGCACTGACCTTAATGCCATGTTTGCTTAACTACTCTGCCCCCATTTATGGATCTGTGAAATGGGCACGCTTGATTACTTCAGTGTCTGATGCTTAGCAGGTGTTAGGTATGTTGAGGTCTTTGGCTATGTGCAGCATAATTCTCTTTGAGCATATTGTTGTCTTCTCCCATTGGGGAAGTTTGTACGGGCAAGCCTTTTAATCAAGGGGATGACAGTGTGCTGCATTGTTCTTCTTGGGGGTGAAAAATGGCAGCTAGGATCTGTGTGAAGTCAGTTAAAACTCCTGTTTGTGGATGTGTGTTTAACTTCTGTGGTCTGTGTGTAGAAGAAAGCAGCCTTGAATGTTTTAGCTTGAGTTAGACCTGCACTGCTCACCCTTGTGATGTTTCCTGCATTGCAGAACAATACGACGCGTTTGTGAAGTTCACGCATGATCAAATCATGCGACGATATGGAGAACAGCCTGCCAGTTGTGAGTACCTCTTTCTTCTGCTTCCTCTAGCAGCAGCACACTAACAAACAGTCAGGAGTTTAAATGGCCATTGTTTGCTGGGAAGATTCAGCCAGGCCCCAAGTAAAAATGCTTTAAATTGGTAAGACAGAAGAGGGAGGCTGAAAGGAGGATGTGAGATAAAGCACAACTTTGGTTTAAAAGAGCTAGAGCTGTCTCCCAGGGCATTCTGGTGGTTTAGTTTTGAAGCAGGCTTGTGACAGAGCTGGCATTTATTAACTCCATCATTAACTCTTTGTGTTTTTTCCTCTTTCCAGACGTTTCATGAATCACACTTTCTGCATATGTGGGCTGCCCTATCCACCCTGTTTTATTGTTGCAAGGTGTCCCAGTAAAGACTTGCAGCAATGCCATATTTTTTTCCCCCCGTGAACACAGGTTATTTCAAGCTTTTGTCAGTGGCAACCACTCTTATGCAGCAACTGGTTTTGGAGTGCTCCCTGATGTCAGTACCACCTGGATGTGGACCTTTGCTACCTGTAATAATACCAGTGGCCTCATTTGCTGTATCATTACAATTTGGCTTCTTATGTTAATAAGTTTGAAAAAGTAAAGGATTAAAGCTGGTGTTCTAGAAGTTGCCCTTCACTGGTTGTGTAAATAAAAATGTAGAATGACACTTCTGACTGAAGTTAGTGTGGTTTTCATAACTGTGCACTACAACAAAGCTGTAATCACAGTTAAGTTAGAATGTAATCCCAGGACAATTTTAAGCAAATAGCCCACAGTACTGCCTGTGAAATAGTGAAGGAGGGCATTTCTGTATTCCATGACTTTTTTGGGGGTTAAGAATGGGTTTATATGATTTCTCATTTTTGTAGTTTTTATTTATTCTCTCAGTCTTTAACAAATGTTTATTGCTGCAATTTTTCAGTGTATCATTGTTTTACTGCCCTTGTAGTACTGGAATTTAGTTGGAAGAATAAAACATTTACTTCTAATCTGTTTGTTTTTAATATGCAGGTGGAACTTTTGCTGTGTATGAATAAACTTAAATCTGAGTGTTTACATGAAAATTTCATTTACTAGCAACAGTGGGGTGGGTCAGAATTTTAGATGAGGAGGAGAAAGGAGGTGGATGAGACTCTCAGGTAATTCTTCAGAGGTGAAGTAATCTTTCTTAGCTTGGCTGTAGTGTTTCCTGCTGTGGAAGCATGTTTGGTACAGAACTGACAAGAAACTGTTGCTTTAACTTGCTGGAGCTGACTCAAACAGCTGTGCTTGTCTTCCTTCAGATTGAAGTGACACATCAGAGGAAATCTGTGTATAAGATATAGCAGGCACTTGCACCACAAGCTGGAACTGGGTAGACACTGGAAGAGCTAAAGGTGTATGTATAATCTTTGGGTTCAGAGGTGAGGAGCTTGTTCCTAGATGCATTCAGCTGTTTCCAGCCTGCTGTATCAGTGCTGGCTGCTGCTCTCTGGCCAATTCTGAGTCCCTGTGTGGATTTCTGAGAAGTTACTACATGGCAAGCCCAGATCTGTGTGCCATGGCTTGGAAATCTTGCTTACCAAATGACTTCTTTAACTTATTATCAGCTTCTGGTTAAGTGGAATTTTGTTGTTAATAGATCTTTGTACCATTTCAGATTGGTGGAAGAGTTTTAGGTGAAATAGAACTGAAACTTGAGCTGGTGGATACACACATTAATTGGCTCATGCTGCTGCTTATGGTATCAGAGAAGCCATGTGATGAGCTCTAGTTCTTAGTGAACTTTAATTCAGTTAGTAGTGAGATTACAGGTTCAGCATTAGGCATGTTGCCACAGTATCATCTGCTCACTTTCCTGACACCTACCTCATGTAAATATTGGGATTCTTTTTGCTATATTTTCAGAATCTCAGAAATGGGAAACCTCTGCTAAATTCTCCTTTCAAGTCTATTACTGAAGGTAAAAACAAAACTACCAAGGGTGTAACTTCTGTTGTCTGCCTCAGGGTTGTCAGTCCCTCTCCTTCCTGCTCCTTGTTTTTTTGACCTCCTTCTATTGTTAACCACTGCCTGTAGGTGGATCACTACCTGACTTGTGGCATCCTGGTCCATCTCTTGTATCTGCTGTGTTCTAGATGATCCTTGTTCTGACTTGACAGAAGTGTTTGTATGCCTAACTGATCATTTGAGATAGGAGTGGAATTAAGATACCAGCCATTGTGATCATCTCTGTGTCTCAGCTTTATCTTTTCCTTTGGGATATTAAGGGTTATTACAAATAAGAAGTGATGTCATGTTAGCAGCCAGCCACTCCTGTGCTGCTTCAAATTAATGCCTAATAAGCAGTCTTTGGGCAGATTAAGTATAATGCCACCATGGGTGCCTGTGCCTCATGGCTGTGGTATGCTTAATTTGTGCCTGTTCTGAAAATGAGGGTGCATGCTCTGAAATGTTTCATTTTTTTAACCAGCCACTTGTTCTGTCTTGAACTTTAAACTGCCTCCTTTTCCTCAGCTCTGTAGCAGTATCTGATGTGATGATTTTCATGTGAAAGGCTTGTTCTGACAGGTGACTTACTCTTTAGCAAGAGGATGATTGGCCTCTTGATTACTGTTGAACTAACTGAGGTGCTTGGAAGAGCAGGCTGCTGCTTAAAAAACAAACCTGCTTTGGAGAGGCTTTTCAATGGCTTTTGAGTCAAGAAGAAAGGGGCAAGATTCAGTAACTACTGAATTCTTGGCACTAATTTTGTGGTAGTCACATGGCAGAATATTTTTGCAGTTTGTATGTAACTGCAGCCTGTCAAAGGCAAAGCAATTTGCTCACAACAGTTAATTGCAACTTAACAGAGTGAAACCAAAGGACTTAGTTTAGCTGGTTTTAAGGTAGTGCTGTGTAAATTCTTTTCAGTTGCTGTATACCTAAAAAGCAGCACGTACATCCTGACAGCGTGCTCATTTTTGTGTCTGCCTGTGAAAGCATAGAACTGTAAGATTATACAGCACTTGTTAGGGTTGAAATGGAAGGAGACTCCAAGCAGTCTTGTGTGCTGATGCTTGAGACCTGCTCTTGAACAGCAAGGCCATTAGATCCTGGTTAGAAACTGTTTCCTGAACACTCACTTCATTCCTGACTTGGGAATTGGTTTAGCTCTGTGATTCCACAGTGGGGAGGGAAAATCTGAGGCTGGTGAAGTATTGAGAGTTTATGCTCTTGTTGTGAGCCAGTGCTCGTGACCTTTGTATTGGAAATCATTCTCGGAGTAGAAGAATGTGAGGCTGAATGTTTGGCTTCTGCGGGCTTAATCTGGTGTTTTACTGCTGTTGTAGGCTCCCGAGATAAAAGAGGAATTACCAAGTTTGTGTTTGAAAGCAGTATTGTAAAGAGGTGTTAAAGAGCATCATCTGTAAAAGCAGAGAAAAATGGCAAACTACTCAGAGTTAACTCACTTTCAGGTCTGACTTTTGGCAGTAGTTGTGTTGAAAGCTGTGGCTCCTGAGGAATACTGTAGCTGCCAATTCAGAGGTGAGGCTTTACACAGTACAAACATCAGCTTTGGGGTTTGTCCTGTTAGCTTTCAGTGAGCATAGCAGACAGAAAAGGTTTCCTTTAGAACATGTTACTACTCTGTAGACAGTTGCATAAACTAACATTTGAAAATTTACACTATATTTGCAGTTAAAATCTTATGTGTATGTATTTTGGCTAAGGTATGTGAGGGTGAGTTTGGAAAGTAGCAGATTACGTGAGTAAAAACTCAGACTATATAGCCAGATTATGTGCAAACAGTGTGTTACTAGTTCCCTAGCACCAGAACTGCATTAGAGGAGGAAGGCAGAAGGTGCTTTTTGGTTAGAATTTAGTGATGTTAAACTCTTTGCAGGCAGCTACGACTCTTGATTACAAAGTTCAGCCTTTGAAGAAAGGCAAACTAAATGACATTTATGACCAGGCTTGTTTACTTTGTTTTTAACTGTCCAACTTTGATACCCTCCTTGCTGAAGAAAATGAACATTATACAATACTTCCTACATAATTTTAGTCCAGTATTTCCCCTTGCAGTCTGAAGTGCCAAATGCTGAACTAAAGATCTGATCCTGAGGAACAGTTTATAGCACTGAAAATGTGTGACTTAAGCTTCACAATTTGTTAAAGAAACAGCCATTAACGGTTTTTCTGTTTCAGTGTCATGTTGCCTGGGCAGTTGGGGATTAAAGGCCACACATTTTGAGGCTTGCTTCTCTTTATTTCCAAATATTTTGTTCTCCAGAGGTGTGAAGGTTAGATGGTGTGGGTTTACCTTGCATCAGCTGCAGGCAGGTGGCAGAGGACAGCATGGAGCAGTCTTCATGTCTTCTTGCAGACCAGTGAGATGTTTGGCTGCTCCAAACATCAAGTGTAGTGGCAATTTCCTACTGAAATTTCTCCCTCTGCTGCATGAAAGCCTTTCCTATAAAGAGCACTACAATCCAGATCCCCTCGCTTGGTCTCTGGAATGAAGAACAGTGGAATTTGTTTACTCTCATGTCTGGGTGGAAGAGAAGAACTTCTGCCACTGCTCCACTGAGATCCTAAAAATTCTCAGTCTAAGTTCTCATCATTACTTTTTTCTTTTCCCAAAGGCTGATGAACACCTCCTCAGCCTCTTAATTTGCCTGGCAACACTTAAACTCAGGCCCTCCCTTAAGTACAGCAGGAAGTGTTCCTGTGTCTGCAATTAGAGCAATTGGAATCCTACCCTCTCTGAGGGTATTTAAAACAAGCCTAACGTATCTTTTATACATTCCTGGTTAAACAGCTTGGTAAGTTACAGGTTCTTGTACTGGCCCTTCCCCCTCTCCCAGTACAGCTCTGGTTTATGCAAGTGATTCAATCTCCAGTGCTCCAGGCTATCCTTTTCAGTTTTGAGTAGGCTGAAGTGCCTGTGCAACTAAGTGGGAGCATCTGGATTCTAGTGATGGCTGAACATACAAACTAAGAGCAGCTCTTAAATGCCTCAAAAGGAAATTGAAGTCTGTAATCCTTTCTCAGTCAGCTGAGGAAGTCTGGCAGTTTTTTGGAGGTAATACAGTCTTTTACAAGGAACTAACTAATCACCATTCAACTTCTAAGTAGGTTAGGAGGGACAAAGTCTAAACACTTTTCTGACTAGCTCTTTCCTAGTGGTAAGACTGACCTGAAGTCTCCACCCCTACTGCTGAAGTGCATGTGTTGCAGCCCTCAGGACAGTTTATCAGTGTCTGGCAGTCATGGATGCTGTTCTGGAGGGAAACACAGCTTTTCCCCCTTGGTTTCTAAGTTTTTTTCCATGGCTGGACAACATGGGACACTGACATCAGCATAAATACATCTGCTTCTCAAACTCACTCTGAGGGAAGTTGAAGTTCAATGCAGTAAGATGTGCAGTGTAGCTTTTGAGTGCCAGAGAGAAAAGCTGGGCTGGTTAGGACATACCCATGTTATTTGGATACCTGGAATCAGCTGTAGGTTTTCTTACCCTCTGCTTCCTTGGGGACCAGACCTCCAGCACTGACCATGGTTTTCCAGTGCTTCAGCACAGCACTTTTTTGGTGGCTTTTGTTACAGTATCAGGCACTGGTCTGTGTGTGCTCTGAGAAGAGGAGCCCTTTGGTCTTTCCTGACCAAATCCAGAGCAGCTGTGAGCCAGTCCAGTTCCTAGAGGTGGGACAGTCTCAGTAACCGCTACTGGGGTGCAGACACTGCTCTTTGCTGGCAGAAGCTCAGAATACAGCCTGGGCTTGCTCACTGCATAGGGTCAAGTGGCCAAGAAGGTTCCTTTGACTGAAGATGTATCAGAACACTCAGCAACAGCTGTTACTTTCACAGCTGTTTCTTTTGCTTGTGTTCAGCGCAAATTCTCAGCAAAGAGAAAAGTTAGTGCACTTTGTATTGATTTTAGTATCTTCCTCCAGTGTGCCTGAGTGCCATCTTCTCATTTAGTCTATGCTAACACTTATTCCTCTGACTAACCAACTTCAGTAAAGGGAATGATGTAAACAGTTTGCTTTTGCTCTTAAAGAGCAAAAACCTGTACCTTCAATATTACTGTATCTTTTTATCCTCCCCCTGAAGGAGTTTGGGCCAGTTTTGGTTTGAAGAACATGCAGCAGAGGCTGAAGAGGGAATCTTGCTGTCTTTTTTAACATACTGGTTTTATTTATTCAATCTGTAGTTCAAGTACCTGGAGGGCATTTCAGAATGTGACTCAAATCCTATCAGCTTCTCAGCAAGTTATAAGACTGTTTCATCACTTCTGTAGCTTACACAGCCAGTGTTGTCCTTTTTTGGCTTGCTAGACTGAATTATATCAATATAGCATTAAATGTCAGACATCAAAGAAGAAGAAAAACTGGCACAACACTATGGAACATGAGCATTAATGGAGCAATCCATTACAGAGGGAGGCTGACTATTAAAAACCAACATTGCTATTCATGCCTGTCCAGGCACTCAGAATGTATCTCACAACATCCACTCATCGTTGACTTTGACTCAGTATGCAAAGTAAGCCAGGACTGGTTTGGTTGGGAACACAGCCATTGAGCAACCTTGGGAAGAGCTGCTTTATTGGAGCTCAGTGGCACATTAACAGCCTCCCCAGGTCAGCCTTGCCACGTGGTCAGTTTTCTGCTTGCTCGGCTTTATGAAGCCTAAGAGTTCCAGTTCAGAAACAGCTCGAATAAAACGAGCACTGGATGCTTCAGTAAAGGAAAATCATAGAATTACAGAATTGTCAACGTTGGCAGGGACCTTAGAGCTCCTCTAGCTCCAACCCCCCTGCCATGGGCAGGGACACCTGGCACTAGAGCAGCTTGCTCCCAGCCCCAACACTGCCAGGGCTGGGGCTGCCACCACCTCTCTGGGCAACCTGGCACAGTGGCTCAGCACCCTCCTGGGGAACAACTTCTGCCTAACAGCCAACCTCAATCTCCCCTCCTCTAGCTTGTGTCCATTCCCCCTAGTCTAGCACTGCCTGACATCCTAACAAGTCCTTCCCCAGCCCTCTTGTAGCCCCTGCAGATGCTGGAAGGCCACAAGAAGGTCTCAGAGCCTTTTCTTTTCCAGACTGAATAATCCCAACTCTCTCAGCCTGTCCTCAGAGGAGA
The DNA here is from genome assembly GCA_013396975.1 of Bucco capensis. Taxonomy (NCBI): domain Eukaryota; kingdom Metazoa; phylum Chordata; class Aves; order Piciformes; family Bucconidae; genus Bucco; species Bucco capensis. The sequence continues at coordinate 1,523,660 of VWZO01016040.1, forward strand.
GGTGCTCCCAACCTCTGAGCATCCTCATGGCCCTTCTCTGGACACCTTCCAGCACCTCCAGATCTTTCTTGTCCTGGGGGCTCCAGACCTGGACACAGTATTCCAGGTGAGGTTTCACAAGGAAGGACACCTTATGACACATTGATAGAGACACCAGTCTCTCTAGGAGGGGAGGATTTCTAAGTCATGAAGGCACAAATGACACAAAATGCAGTGTTGTGCAGTAGCTGTGCCAGCTCTCAGGTGATTTAACCAAGTAGATTAGTTCAACTTAACATTGGTTCCATTTCAGAGCCAAACAGCTCCTATGGCCAAAAGCTGCTCTTTACCTCACCAACCCCAGCTTGACTCTTTCAGCTGATTTATTTCTGGGACATTTCCAGTACATGAAGGCTGTTTAAACTAGTCTTCTGACTTTTCTGGAGTTACAGTTATCTATGCACATGGTGCTGTATTTTAAAAACCCTGGATCATAAATCCTAGAAGCATTTGAATGCCAAACTTGAGAGAAGTGAGAAAGGATACTGGATAATATCATCATCCTGCTCTGAGGAAGCTGCATCTGCATTTGGTCTCTCAGCTGCCATCACTACAGTTGAGAAAGCCTAGAAAGAGAAGAGCCGCAGAGATTTAACACAGTTCTTAGAGCTGCATATAAAAGAATGAGCTCTGAGCTGATGACTACCACCCAGGAGGAAAGAGATCTTGGAATGGAACTCCCTATGAATGCAAGTTCAGCAGCAACTGGAAGAGCAAGCAAGCTTACATATTTCCATGGCAGGAACACAGAATGAAAGCCTCCTACATGAACTGCTGTGCCCTCCTTTGAAATGCCAGTGCAGTTCTGGTCTGTCTGTGAGCCATGCTCAGAAAAAACAACTGAAAAGCATTCTGAAAGCCTGACTGCTTAAACATCCTGGCCCAATGAAGGGGGTGAGGTTGCTGTGAAGAAACCAGTCAAACTGAGGTACAGCAAAAGGCTGGGTAGGAATCCTCTCTCCTCTTTCCAGTACACAAACCAGGCAGCAGCAAACAAAACCTTTTCAGAACAAGTAAGATGACATATCCTCTGCACTGTGTGCAGTAAGGCTACAGAATTTCTTGCCAGAGGATGCACTGGTTGCTAAAATGAGATTGGAAATGTAATCCATTAAGCTCTAAAATACAGAGAAACCATTCCAGCTGGGGAGTAAGTGGAGAATATATCATTTTAATGTACTCTTGTTATACTCTCTGCTTCTGATCACAGTATGAGACAGGGCATGAGGCTAGAAGGACATTTACTCTTTCCTAGCACAGGCAAGCACGCTTGCCAAGCAGCAGCACTTGCCCCTTGTCACAGAAGAGTTAAAAGCAAGGGGAAAAAGAAAAGGTAGCTTTGTGAAGCATGAAATCTGATCTGTGCTGAGCATAATACAGAAGAAGACTTTTCATCATAGGGTAATAATGCTGAAAATGAATGATTCACACGAGTCAAAGACTCAGGTATGCCATGATTCAAGCTGTCAAAAGGGGCACTAAAGAAAAGCAGACATGCAGCATAAAGATAAATCAGAACACTGAAAGCAGGTAAAAAGGCACTGTTTGCATTGCCACATACCTCTAACCAATCAACAAGATTGATTAATCTGCCACACTCCAGATGAAGCCTGTATGCTAGGCATATGTCAGGGGCTTTATTGGAAATGCTTCCTCCATCACTTTTCAAAGCTTTATTCTGATGGGGGGGCAAAAAAATAAGAGCAGTAATTTTGACCAGTTTCTAATCTTCAACAATCTCTAGAACTAGATACAACATTATTTCAAGAAATTCACATAGTAGCTATTTTAACCAAAGGTTTCCTGTTTGTTTGTTTCATGGAAAGTTGGTTGTATGAAGGAAAAAATAAAACAAACCAACCCCAGGAAAGTAAGAAAACACATCATTAGAAAACCCAACTACTTCAGTCCTGGTGTTCCTTCTAGAGTTTTGAGCACTTCATCACTCAGAGTAGAGACTGCATACCTGATAAGGCTTTTCCCCAATTCTTTTGCTAGTTCTATTTTCATATCAAAGAGAAACAGTCTGTTCAGTGGATTCAGGAAAAGAAACTAGTCATGATTTGCCTCAGACTATACTATGTGGAAAACAAAAAAGTATCCCTGCCCCCCACAAGGAAAGAGGAAGTCTCAGTATAAATCGATCAGATGTACTTAAAAGGAAAATTGCTCTTCTACTGTCAGAGGTTTTATCTTTGAAATGTAACAATTATTTCTCTCTGGCTTGAAGCTCATCACCTCTAACAGCAAAAGCCTGATTTCTCACTGACTGCTCTGTTATGTCAGGAAATTCAGGTCATCAGCACTGAACCATTTGAGTGAGAAGTTAAAAAGCCATTTGAGCCAGAAGAAAAAGTCTCTGTAGAGCTGCAGAAATTTAACATTTCATATCAGTTCATGATTTTTTGTTTCCAGTTTCATGCACTCCCAAGAAGCCAGCTCTCTAACACAAAAACAACCACTGATGCTTCCTTTCAGTTCATAGAAACATTTGCTGAAGTGCTTTTTATATGCTAGTAAAAGATGCAAGTTACTTTTGGTAAATCTGTAAAGCCCTGGCAAGGCTACCTTCATAAACAAATGCTTTTCAAGATGGGAAAGAAAGTTGGACAAAGAATGTAACTTTGTTCAAGAATCTCTAGCTTACCTTTTATAGATCTTGCCACTTGTGACACTCAGATTCAGTTTGGACTTAGCACTTAAGAGCCATTTCACAATTTCCAGAAAGCTTAACTATTTTCAAGTTTATTTAGTCTGCACAAGAACCACAGAAGCTGCAGACATTAGGTTACTGTCTGCCAGTTCAGGCCAGATGGTCTCCAGATAAAGTCAGAGTAGCAAGACTAACCTCTCCAAATGTTACAATCCAGACTCTAATTTACCAGGCTATAATTCAGGAAGTGTACCATCATAGTTTCAAATACTAACCAGCACAGGTTAGGTTACCCCTTCAGGCTGATCCAGTGGCTCACCTACTACACCTTTCTTTTCTCCTCTGCTACTTCTACTAACTCTGTGACTTCTTACTCTTTACACTGATTTACTAATCTGAAGGCCAGAACAGTTATGACAACCAAGAGAAGATGCAACCTCTACAGCAAACTGCCCTCTCCTGGAACAGGCTCATCTGTAGAGGTTAATATCCAGCTGGACCACACACAAGTGCTAAGAATGATCCAGGGAAGACATTAGTGATTGGCACTGCAGGGTCTCCACCAGGACCTGGAAGAGCTCAGCCTCACTTGAGAGAACCAGGCCAAGTCTTTCCAGCATAGCAGGAGGGAGCTGGCAGCTCTGCTTCCTGAGGTAGCAGCACTTGCATTGTCCCCAGGAGGAAATAAGTAGACTGATGCGCAGGAAGCTGCCCTAGAACAAGCAACCAGTTGTGAAACCACACACAGAGCACAGAGGTAATGTTTCAGAAAGAGGATGGCAGTGGAGCAACCCAGAACACTACTGATGAGGGTTTCTCTGCCTTGACCCTGCCCCCAGAGGCTAGATGGAGGACAGACTCTACCTTGCCCTGGAATCACAGAATCCTAGAATGGTTTGGGTTGGAAGGGACCTCTGGAGCTCATCTAGTCCAACCCCCCTGCAGTGGCCAGGGACATCCCCAACTAGATCAGCTTGCCCAGAGCCCTGTCAGGCCTCACCTTGAATGCCTCCAGGGATGGGAACTCAACCACCTCCCTGGGCAACTTGGGCCAGTGTTCCACCACCCTCGTGGGGAGCAACTTCTTTCTAATGTCCAGTCTAAATCTACTCTTCTCCAATTTAAAACCATTGCCCCTTGTCCTTTCCCTGCAGGCCTTTGCAAACAGGCCCTCTGCAGCCTTCTTGGAAGTTCCCTTTAGGTACTGGAAGGTCACTAGTAGATCCCCCTGAAGCCTTCTCTTCTCCAGGCTGAACAATCCCAGCTCCCTCAGCCTGTCTTAATAGGAGAGGTGTCCCAGCCCCCTTATTTTTGTGGCCCTCCTCTGGACCTGCTCCATCAGCTCCATGTCCTTTCTTCATCAAGTATGATTCCTGAATCTCTTCTTTCTTTCTTTTGGTCATCCTGTGAATTTGATTTATGAAAGAAGTGGAAAAGGGGCTGCTTTTCTTTTCTAGAACAGGGCAGGGCTAACTAAGAGAATCAGTAACCATCCTTTTCTTGGACTCTAAAAAGGCAGGGTATCAATACACAACAGATATTAAAATAAATGTAAAAAGAAAAACAAAGGACTCCTTTAAATGTGCTATATTTAAACTACTGGTAAATGTCAGCACTTCAGCTGAGCAGACACTTCACCTTCCAGCAAGTCTGCACTAAGCATCAGCCCCCCCTAAGGAAAAGTCTCTGGAAAGAGCCATGACACTGTATTTTTCCCCATGGAAATCATCCCATTTCTAATGGAGGACAAAATGACTTTCTGCTACACCTACAGGAGAAAGAAAAGATGATGACTAGAACAGGCTCTGGAAATTTGGATTCCTCAATATAGAACTCTTTCCATAATTAGCTCCTTCATTTCATTCCAGCCAGATTCCCTAACTCTTAGCAAAGTCCCCAGTTGCTTATCAACACTAAACTTGCTGCTTCTCTGCAAAACAGCTGAATGTGTGCCAAGCTTCATGAAACAGCAAAAATCAGCCTTACACATCACTTTCATGTGCAACTTTGAAGAAACTTCTCCAGCACCACAAAACACTTAGCTTGCTTCTTACCTTCAGGTAGCAGTAGGGGTTATTTAATGCTGCATGAACTGCAATCCTTGGGGCAGCATTCAAGTGCTCCCGCAGAACACTGGCTGTGTTGAAAAACACTATCTCATGCAGGGGTTTGTGGTCTGCAGGAAGAAGGTACTTTCTGGAACAGCAACATGAGGGATCAGGGAAGGAGGGGAGAGAGAGAGAAGCTTTACCTTAAGGCAAACAACACAAGTCTATTGCAGTCAGAGACTACAAGAATGTTGTATTAACACATCACTGAAAAAACCGAGATGAACAGCAATGCAATCAACTTTGAAGCAGGGAAGTCAGTTATTACACAGTCTACATCTAATGGATTTAATGTAGAACTCCAGCTAGGTCACTGACAAATTCATAAATAAGGGCAGCAACTGAAATGCTAACAGCAGTCATGTACTCTGCTGCACAGATCTTGCTTCTCCATCTCGAGGCCTCCTGATGAGTCTCTGCTCAGCTTTGTATTTGAAGCTTTTTTTCCCGGCACAGTCATGCTTTTGTTAGCTTCTCTGCCTCCATACCCCAGGCTCTATAATTAACAAGTGCCTTCATCTCTTCCTCCACACCCCAAGCTTTTCACATTTTCTGCTACAGAACTGCCTCCAAAACCCTATCTGCTCTGCCTTGCTTACTGAAACAGGTCCCAAAATGGCTATGATATCACACTTGACATCTATACAGTTTCGTAAGTAGAACAGATCAGCAAAGATTAGGGGTAAAAACTCTTTGACTTTATTTTACCACATATACCCAGTCCTCCTTCAACTTTTCTGTCACCAAAATAACTTGGTCAATTCCTGTGCCAATTACTTCTCCTAATCTACAGAAAAGAGATGTTTTCAAACTTATTTAAAATAAGCTCTCATCAGAGAAAGAACAGGAAGGGAAAAGAAAGTGTGCTTCATACTCCAGGGACCAAGACACAATTTTGACAAGATTAACATGTTGGCAACATCTCTGTTGCAACTTAGGGTGCAAAGTGATGCAGGAAAATAAACCAGGAGAGCTCACCTTACAAGGCTGTCTAGATAGTCAACAACTTCCAACCTCAGCGTTTCGAACCTTGTCAGTTTCGAGCGCCTTGTTTCCTTCAGCTCCAACAAAGTCTTCAAAACAAAGTGGGGCATAAAACTACATGGGAGGCAGTTAACTCTCTGGGGAACACAATCTATATGTTAAACATCTATAATTAAATATTTGCTGGCATGTCTTCACTGATGAGGTTTGAAAGGGTGAGCATGCAGTTATTTTTTTGGTCAGGCCAGTGTATTCAGTCCTCAAACTGACAGGAGTTTGGGAAATGGAAAGCAATGTGTTAAGCAGAATGTGTGATTTACAAGTTAAAAAAGAAGAAAAGTCCTAATTTGCATTTTTAATGCATTTTTCTGACAGCTATTTTCTGTGTCAGGTAGGCCTGGTGTACATAGTTGGTACTTATTCTTAAGGAGAGTTACTTATACACAACTCTTACTCAAAGCTCCAGCAAGCTGGGAAAAACTAACCATGGACAATTACATCTTAATAAGATTCACTGAAGGAACTAGTCAGTAAAGCCTGCACAGGCCTAACCTTTTGAAGATGATAAAGGTCTGTCTTCTTCTGGAGCTCCTTTTGTGGCGACGCAGACACATCTCGTTCTTGGAAAGCTTCTGCTTTTAGAACAAAACTCATGTTTGGTATTGTGGGGACAACTTTTCCTGTCACCTTGTATAAGAAGTGATCCATTACTTGATCACATACCCCCCAACACAGGCAGCTTTTGAGTCTTTCACCTTGTAAAATATTGTTAACAATAGAGTCTGCAGTGCAGCTTAACCAACAGGAGTTCAGTAACCAAAGCTATTCAGCCCTCAGCACAGATCCAGCACAAGCCTTGCACATCAATGACATTGTGCTTATGTCACCCTAGGTCATACTCTCAGGGTTTGTAAATTGGATGGATTAGTACTAGATAACTGCTGATACTTTAAGAGATTTCCAAAAGCCACACACTGCAGATTTTTTTTTCTTTCTCATGTGCAAAAAACCCACTAAGAAATGAGTTCTCTCAGTTTCTGTTAGCCTGCCTCTGAGAGACAGAGGGCTGCTACTCATCATCTGCCTTGCTAAACTGTTAAATATGGCCTCTTCTACCAACCATCAAATCCATGGGCCTGACAAGTTACAGCATGCCAGCAGAGCCCTCCAAACAGGCTCAGAGTGTCCTAGTTCTTAGATGGCTTTAACTGAAGATGCAGGTGAAAGAGCTTTCTCTCCATTTGAATTAAATACTATGTCACAATCAAGTCTGCTCCTATTTATCTGTCAATATCTGCTTTTATTTGGTAAATGCTTGCAATGATTGCAACATCTAGCAAAATGCTCAAAATATACGTGACAGATTTAGTGAGTAATGTTTGCTGATCTGTCTTATCTTACATCACCCTTCCTCTGTAATACCAAAAAGCATGAACCACATACCATCAAAAGAGCAGCAGCATTTCCTGATTTTGGGCATGGATTTAAAAAAAAACACCTTTAAAAATCCTGAAAAAAATCTGATAGTTTGATATAATGAGAGGATATCAGCAGGGAAAATTATACCCAGTGGTCAGGTTCTAAACCAGCTTTCCTATAATCTGCAATGGAATGTATGATGGTACACACCCACCTTCTAGTGTCTGAAATCGGGTCAAGAACTCTCTCAACTTCTCTACTGTCTTATCAAACTCCTTTCCAGAAGATGACACAAAAATTTCCACACATTGTTGAAGCATGGTTACCAAATCAGACTTATTCAACATCCTAAAAGACATAATTGTTGGCTGAAGTTAAAAGGCAGAATGATGAAACAGCTTTCGGTGGTTTTAGTTGACAATAAGTTAAGAAACAATTTGAAAAACTCCCCAAAAGAGAAAACCTCTAAGATTTCAAGCACTCAGTCTTGCAGTAAGGTCAATTTTTTTCCTTGCTGTCATTAACAGAAAGAAACAAACTTGGATAGACATCCTTCATATTTTCCTGCAGAACTGACAAAGTTTTTCTGATATTCTACCTCAAATACTTGCTGGACAGACTTACCATTTCTAAAAATGTGAGTGAGATTACAAAAACCCCAGAAGTATAGTAGGGTTCATAACTCATTCCCTAGAAGTGTAAATGAAATGATAAAAAAAGAAATGTGTATTACATATCCACGAAGTCCATTACTCTCTTGGATTCAGGATGTTTCTCAAAATCCAAACTGCAGTTTCCACAGAATCACAGACTGGTTAAGGTTAGAAGGAAGCACCAGAGGTCATCTAGTCCAACCTCCCTGCTCCAGCAGGGTGTCCTAGAGCACACCACTCAGGATTGTGTCCAGATGGGTTCGGAATCTCTCCAGAGAAGGTGACTTCACAGCCTCTCTGGGCAACCTGGTCCAGTGCTCAGTCACCCTCTCAGGAAAGAAGTTCTTCCTCATGTTTAGGTGGAACTGCCTGTGTTCCAGTTCCCTTGCCTCATGTCCTGTTGTTTGGCACTACCAGGAAGAACCTGGCTCCATCCTCTTGACAGATTATCCTCCATTCAGATACCTCTATCCATTGCTAGGTCCCCTCTGTCTCATCTTCTCCAGGCTAAACAAGCCCAGCTCCCTCAGCTTTTCCTCATGAGGGAGATGCTCCAGCTCCCTCATCTTTATAGCTCTCCACTGGACTTACTGAAGGAGTAATAGGTCTCTCTTGTACTGAGGAGCCTAGAACTGAGCACAGCATTGCAGGTGGGACCTCACCAGTGCTGAGGAGAGGAGCAGGATCACCTCCCTCAACCTGCTGGCAATGCTCAGGACACCATTGGCCTTCTTGACCACAATGGTACATTGCTCATGGACAACTTGCTGTCCACCAGGACCCCCAGGTCCTTCTCTGCACAGCTACTGGTCAGCCCCCAGCCTGTATTGGTGCATGGAGTTAGTCCTTCCCAGGTGCAAGACCCTGAACTTGCCTTTGCTGAATTTCAGCATTTTATTGCTATAAACCTTATCATAGAATGCCAGAACCACTTAGCTTGGAAGGAACTTCTTGAGCTCATCTAGCCCAGCCTCCAGCCTGGCATTTACTTACTTTTCATTATGTATTAGGGCATTCAATAAATGTCACCAAGCACTTCTCAAGTCTCAGAATCTTCATTTAATATCAAAGCAAATCCCTGCCTATATCCATAAATGAAATCTAGAATTACAGCCATTGCATCAAGCCAGGACCTTTACACATGCAGCTAACTTCCTCCATGCAGTGGGAGAGGTTCCTATTGCTAAACACTCTGGTTCTGAACAATCACACATCTGCAATAGGAGCCCTTCCCAGCCTATTCTCCTGCTTTTGCTTTCTCTTATACAAAACAAAGGTGCTGATACAGAAATACAAAGGTGCTATTGATTTAAGGATATCAGAAGACACAAAACACACAGCTACACAAAAAACAAGAGCATGACATAAGAATGAAAGGAGGGTGATCAGTGTATCAGAGAGTGGGTCTCCTTATCAGCTGCCTAAACATTGACCAAGAGGATTTTAAGGAAGACTTTAGGAGATTGCAATTTGAGCTCTACTTTCTAACTGGCAATTGATGCTCAATGCTTGTAGAGGCTGGAATTTGAAGCTTCAGTTTAGCCAATTCAGGTTATGGATTTTTGCAAGTCAGATGTTGCCTTCAGATACACTTGTTTTGCACAGAAAAGCATCAGGAGTTAAACAACAGAAAGGGTAACTTTGACCACAAAAAAAAACTAGAAAACATTTTGAAATTGTCTTGTAGAAACAAGATAGACTTCTTCCAGGCCAGACAAAACACTGCAGTAAGTAAACACATAACATAGAGAGGAGAGCCAGATTTGGAGCTCTGGGAATAGAAAAGAGCAAGTTTAGTTTAGTAATATTATTCAAAAAGAAGCTGCAGCTTCTAGGAAAACTTATTTATGACAACAGTGGGGTTAGAGAGCCCAAAGAACAGGCAAGAGGATGGTTATCAGGTACCAGGAAATAGTGAAGGATCCTTTGCAACCTTTTGGGCTTGAGATTACTGCAAAGTATGCCAGCCATCAGAGAGTGGGGTTAAGATTTAAGTCAGTTAGGAGAGAGGCTTAAAGCAGAAAGGAAGATTTCAGATCATCCCAAAATAGTAAATAAATCTGTCTCTGATTATTCAGAGGTAAGTTATGAAAGAGAAGAAAGGAAGGTAGGATGAAGTCCACAGAAACTCCCCATGAGGAATCAGCTGAAGGAGTGGTAACAGAGATTGGTCAACAACAAAATGACAACATTCAGGGAAGGGCAGGACTGTGACAAGTACTATGTGACAATGGCATCAGTGATTAGCAGACAAAACCAGAGTTTAGTAGCTAGACAGAAGACAATAGGTCAGACAGTCCTCAAAGTTTTGGGCCAGATGTCCCAGTCACTGAGCTCCCCATAACCAATTAAGTGAGACAGTCTCCAACATCTCTTATCTCTCTTTGGATTGGAGTAATCCAATGTGAACTAAAGCTCCCACACTCTCCCGCTCTGGGCATGACATTTTTTAGACTCTAGACAACTACACTGAAGTAGAAAATAACTATTATCTAGATTGGTAAAGTTAGATCACCTGAAACAGCACCTTTGGGGACAGCACTTTTAGCAGAATAGATAAAAGCCAGTCCAAGGAAAGGCTGAACTAGAGAAACAAAAAAGCTTGAACAAAAAAGACGACTGTGAGTAGAGGGGGAAAGATCACATTAGCATTCTTTTCTAAAAGAGAGCAGCAAGATTCTATGCAGAAAAAGCAGAGACAAAAGGAAGAATGTGTAAAATGGAGAAAAGACTTAAAGCTGAAGAAAATAATCACAGCTAGAATGTCAAGTATGGGGACAGAAACGACGGCCGCCGAGACGGCATGGAAAAAACCAGCCAAGAGTTATTAGAGATTATAATAGAATACCCAGTGCAATAAAGCAAAATGACACATTTATGGGTAAGTTAGTAAGTGATTGAGTGCTGTCAAGATTAAGGAGAGTATGAGAAGGATTAAGGAGGAAAGATTGACAAATCAAGCATGTAATCCTGTCCAAGGGATGAGGGTAAATGCAGTGCTGCTGCAGAAGAACCACTCAGTATGGCAAAGATACAGCTTAAGAGTTTGTTTCCTTGTCTATATTAGCCCCAAAAATGATCCTCCACCCACCACCCAAGTGGCTTTTCTATGCAGTATAACAGTCAGACACATCAAACCTCACAAGCTCAGAGGCTCCTGAAGAAGCAGTTTTAGTAACAGTGTTGCATCAGAACCGATGGATTATCTGAATGAATGCAGCTATCAGAAAGCAGCCACTTGCCAAGATAAAGCACATTTAAAAGTCTGTAGCTGTAACATTGCAAATGAAGGGTTTTCTGTTAAGAAAATTGGCTTAGATGACTTCTCCATATTAAACACTGACAGACAAGTCTAGGTAAAGTCCTAAGCTCCCAGTAACACAAAACACTATCTCAGTCCTTGCACAAACTGTTAGACAAAGGAGGCAAAGGAAAAGCAGTAGAATAAAAATAAGAAAGGCCTCAGGTACTCATTTGGACCAGATTCTAATTTTCACAACAGATTAAAATTTAGGCCAACTAGAACTAATAATTTGGTTGATAATATCTAACACAATCACAGTTGAAAAGACAAAACCCAACTGAACTGATGTTCTCATTCACACACAGTAACCTCGTGGTTTCAGCATAATTACTCAGGCCATAAGACATATTAGAACCTCTTTGAGTTTCAAGGAAAATGGTAGAAATACAAAATGAAAACAGCAGTCAACTATACTTGCAAAGTAGCTGTGAACAGGTAATACCCTCAGCTTTAAATTCCAGAATAAACAATGGCTAATATTCTCCATGTGAGTGGTATTTAAACAAAAATGAAAGGAGAGAAAAAAAAAGAAAAATCACCTTGCTAGCTGAAGAGATGACTCATACTCCTCTGTCTCCCACACTTGGTCTTCCAAACATGTACAGTGCAGCTCTCTGATCTGTTATGCAGAAGGTGAAGAAAGGATAGTAATGAAGAACTCTCAAGCTTTTCAAAGTGATAAATAATTCCTTTGGAGATTGTTTTCCAGAGATGCAGAATGGTTGCAAAAGAAATGAGAGCATTTAATGTCTTACAGAACTGAGCTCCTAGTGTTGCTGGAGTCTTATGTGTTGCTCTGCCCTAGGTTTCAAACAACTAGCATTCAGATGAAGATAACTGCAGAGAACAGAAAAGAACTCCAAGCAAATGCCCCAGCTAAAACATCTCCCCCACCCCCGCCCCCAGTCAGTTCATGCTGATTTTGAACTTGGGGCCAGATTGTAATAACAGCGTGGAATACATTGAGAACTGACAGACAAGGGCACATACACAGAATATAATGCTCTTCTGGTGGGAGAAGAAATTGCTTAGCATGAGAAGGTGGATGTAATGCCATTAGAGCAATACAGCTATTAAAAGCAATTAGCACAGTCCCCTTACTATCATTTTATTCTTTACAGATAGTTGCTAAATCTCAGTCTCTTCATCTGAATTCAACTAGTGAGTTAATAGGTAGTAGAAGAGTATACACAGTGTCTGCAATGCATAGTTATAATCCCCAAGGTGGATTCTTTCTTTTGTTTATCCACGCACCTGCCTCCTCCTGCTGACTGACAAGCTATCATCCACACCACTACACAAACCACATGCTGTTGCCCTCTGCCCAGAGCAAGAAAAGCATCTCTCTCCATTTTAAGAAGCAGGGGGCAAAGCAGCAGAATAGAAAACAAACAGAAAGAATAAATACTTATTCACATGTCATACTATGAAACAAAAAACCACCAACCCCAAAAGTGTTTCACTAAAATGGAGTAACAGTACCTCACCTGCTTGCCCAAAGGATACTTTGGAAGAGAAGAGGTGAAAACATGAAGACATCTGAGAACTGGAACATAGTTTTCTTGGTAAACATGCAAGTCCTCCAGCAACTTCTGTACTGTCTCCTACAATGACAGAAGAATTGTTTTAAAAGTTATTCTGACAGTCATTGATTTAAAACTCTCAAAAAGTACTTAAAAATGACTGTGAACTTTTGACATAATGTGCTATGATGTAAAACACTGTGCAAAACAGCTGTATTTCAACAGTTCACTACCATCACATTGCATGTTGTTAAATTTACTTTCTTCCGGCAGCTCAGTGGAGATTTGTTACTGATTAATAATAATAATACTGATTATCATTGTTATTTTACCATTTCTAGCTCTATTTAGCATTTAGCTTTGGTATGCCATCTTGCAAAAGCAAGATGCACTATACCTTTAGCAGGCAATGAGAAATTACATAGCTGCTTTTACCCAAATCCTCATCACTTGCATTTTTGCTTGACAAATGCATTTTAAAAAGGATTTCTTATATTGTGGGTGGCAGCTGCTTGTATTAGTTAAATATATACAAAAAGATCAGCTCACAGACAATAAAGAGCAGCAACTGCATATTTCTTTTTGTGCTCTTAATTGGACTTCTGTTTATTCATAAACTGAGAACTGAATCATGTATTTACTGCTATTGAATTTACAGGATGGGATCTCATTAGCACTGCTCTCCCATGGAAGCATATGGAACACACCTGGAAAACCACACTCAAAATTTCTGCTAGCTGTATTAAACTATTTTGAGCTCATTACATTTAAGTTTGTGAATTGGAAGATCTTCAGTTAACAAGGAAAAAACCCACAGGATTCTCTGGATTCTCCACATATTTTACTGCTTAACTCTGAACAAACTATTTCAAATGGAAAGAGAAAAAATAAAACAAACTACTGAAGTTAAACTGAAACAAACAGCACCAAAGATTAAACAAATAAAGCAAACCCTTATCTGTAGGCAACTGAAGGAAGAACTGACTGGTGGAAAGATTAAATAACACACTGCAAAGACTGAAAGAAACAAAGAGAGCTTTCTGATGTTAAAAAAAGCCTTGTGATGATTAAAAACATTAAGGACATTTTTCCCCCATAAACTTTTTATCAATTAAAATGTAAGGGTCACTGATATAAAAATTATTCAATTATTTCCAAGCCCTTAGAGTAGACACAAGTTTGTATTTTAATTCTAAGCAGGACCATCTAAAAAAAATAATCCCCACCACAAAAAAAAAAAACAGAGAGAAGAAAGAAACCAAGTTCTGTTTAATGCTGCTACATCAATCTTATTCTCCCAAACCCAGAACATTATATCATCTGTATTTCCCTCATCTTGTTTCCCAACTCTTGAGGGAAAAACTAACTACTACTAACTGATTTAGTTAAAATACATATATAATATATATAAACTATATTAAATACATATTAATATATATAAACTCTATATTAATATATGACATATTTAACTAAATCATTAATGTATATATTAATATATAATATAGTATATAATATACTAAATGCTACTATAATATATACACTACATATATAACATCTTAAATATATTATATACATAACTAAAGAAATACATGTATATTTGTAGAAGTATATTATAAATATATGTATATATAGCAAATAACAGAGTGAAAAGGCATATTCTGTTTTAGAGGATTTTGAAAGCATTATTGGAAGCCTATGCAATGTTTTTTTCCATAAATAGAGATCACTACTTTTACCAAATTTCATACAAAATCTGCCATTAAAACCTTCAGACAGAGTTGTAAGTAATTAGTGTGTAAAACTGCTTTTAACTCTGATTATTCTAAACAGGTGGAAAAATTCCCATTGTTATAAAGAAAATAAGTGGCAACAAGATGACATATAAACTGCAGCTGCCAAAGGGTTTAGGTGCTAAGCTTGAACAGCAAGTTTACCTTGTCCTGAACATGAAGAGTCAATGTGGATGAGTACCATAGAGAGTTGGAAAGTGTTTCCAAAGTTCAGAATGCTATTGGAGATTAGCATGCCATACAGAACAAGCAGCACCTCATTAATGCAGCAGCAGAGCCTTTTATCCCCAAGCAGACTGCACTGCCAGCTTGGCAATGCAATAACAGTCCTAACCCTATTGTAAAGATTAGAGCAAGTGTCTTCAGTTAAGATTTGTCAGAAGCATCAGATGTACACAAGCACAAGGATTCTGGCTTCTTTCCCAAACTTACAGAGTGAGGCTTGTGAAATAAGAGGTATATTCAACTTGAAACCATTTAAAGTTTAAGCTGATGAGTATCTTTCAAAGTAGCAGCCCTGTTACATGGTCTTGAAAAAAGAAATAGTCTCAGCTGCTCATTCCCACTTCTTCCCTCCTCTTGTTTCAACAGAAACATTTATGTACCTACAGATTAAACTCTGTTGGGGAAATCATTCTGCAGAAACAAACCAGCAAACAAAAACAACAAACAAACAACCCATGTCTTGTCCATTTTTTTGGTCAGGTTACTTTAATTGGATTGTTTCTCTGGTTACATTCCCTGCCCAGCACACAAGCAGTTGTGCTGGCACACCTGCTGAGGTGTGAATAAACACCAAGGGAACAGTAGTAGCTTAAGCTGGTTTTTCCACTGAAGACTATGGATCATCAAATCCTACATAAAGCATGTCTTGCCTTGACTACTATAATTGCAGTGCACTTGCAAACCTGCCTGCTACCAAGCTCTCTGCCAGCCATTACCATTCTTCTTCACACCTGAAAAAGTCCCTCCAGAGCAGGAAGCTCTGCTAGGATAAAGCAATTGCTTTATCTCTAGCAGAACCATTTGCCTGACAGATTAGCTGTACTTGAGATGAAGAGTTAGGAGAAATCCTTTACCCTGAGCAATGCTTCTACTGAGAGTGGCTCAGCTGGTTAAAATAACCAACAGATCTTTGCTGGTGAATTCCTAAAGGGCTCACAAATAACAGTAGCCTGACTTGATAATCACTTGACAAACCTTCAGGTAAACATGAAACATAAAGTAAAGTTTTAATCCTGCACAACACCTAGTGTGAATGTGTGCCTTGGGACCCAGACTGCCCTGCTGAGTTCAATCAGAAACTACACAGAGGGTATGGAGGATTAAGAGCTTATGAAATAACCTCCAAGATTACTTACTCATTCTTCAAATGCTTCACTGCCTACCCAAAAAAAGTCAGTCTGAGTAAGCATTAAAAGACCAGGCCATAAATCAACCTTGTAACCTTGTTTTTAAGCAGTTTTATTTCTGGACATAGCTAAAGGTTGATGTAATAAAAGCTGTGGAGCTTTGTGTCAAGGTATACCCAGCAATCTTAGAGACTCCCCATTTTGAGCTGCTGATGCTAATTCTCCATTACTGGATATGAAGCACAGTTAGGTACTGTTTAAGAGATGTTATACAGAACTATACATCTTAGCTTTGTATTTAATTATGCTTGGGAAAGCTAATTTTGCTCTCCAAAGATATTCTTAAGGAGTTTACCTTTAAACAGCTGTCTGCTGTCAGCAGTGCAATCTGTTTCTCTGATACCTGACTTTCCACATACCTGATGGCAAGAAAAAACAAGAACATTAAAATTATAACATAAACTATGATTAAAGATTACAGGGTTTAAAAACAAATAAATAAATAAAAAAAGCTTAAGCTGCTCTAAGGATTTCTTTGGAAAGATTCAAGAAGGGACAGCCAAATCCAGCAAGTTGAAAGGCCACTCCAAAACCCTGCAAATCATGCTCCAAGTCAGCTTAACAAGTTAAAAAGTGATTTATGATTATTGGGCATAACTTGTTTCTGTGTGAAGGACAAGAGAAAAAAGTTCAAGAGATTACAGATCACAGACACTGTACTCTCTAGTCCAGAAGATTAAGGCTTCCTGAAGTTGCCCCTCCTTTGTATGGATTTTCCTTTGCAATGAAAACATGTGCTCCTAGGGCTCAGTATTAAGACCAGTTCTCTTTAACATCTTTACTAATGATCTGGATGAGGGGATCCAGTGCACTCTCAGTAAGTTTGCAAACAACACCAAGTTGGGTGGAAGCGCTGATGTGCTTATAGGGTAGTGGGGAGGTTGTACAGAGGGATCTGGACCAATGGGCAAAGGCTAACTGTATTGAGGTTCAACAAGGCCAAGTGCTGGGTCCTGCACTTGAGTCACAACAACCCCATACAATACTACAGGCTTGGGGTAGAGTGGCTAGAAAGCTGCCAAGCAGGAAAGCACTTGTGGGTGCTGTTTGACAGGGGCTGAACTTAAGCCAACAGTGTGCCCAGGTGGCCAAGGAGGCCAACAGCATCCTGGCTTGGATCAGAAATAGTGTGGCCAGCAGGACCAGGGAAGTGATCATCCCCTGGAGCCTGGAAAAGAGGAGGTTCAGGAGAGACCTTATCTCTCTCTACAACTACCTGAAAGGCAGCTGTAGCAGGGTGGAGGTTGGTCTCTTCTCCCAGGTAACAAGTGACAGGATGAGAGGAGGCAGCCTCAAATTGTACCAGGGGGAGTTTAGATTGGACATTAGGGAAAATGTCTTTACTGAGAGTGGTTAGGCATTGGAACAGGCTCCCCAAGGAAGTGGTAGAGTCACCATGCCTGGAGGAGTCCAAAAAATGTGTAGATGTGGCACTTAGAGATACGGTTTAATGGTTTCTTGGCAGTGTTAGTCAACAGTTGAACTTCATGATCTTGGAGAGCTTTTCCAACCTTAATGACTCTGTGCTTCTGTACAAGTGATCTACAGTTCTCACAGAGCTACATTTACAGGTTCCTTTTACCTTTTTTTAAAGCTTACTAAACACAAGATTGCCCCTTTTACCTTCTGAACGAGGGCAGCCTTCGAATGTTTTCACACTGATCATGTGACAAAGTGTTTGCTCTCATCTTAGCATCTGCCAGCTGACAACACAGTACACTAAGAGGCTGGGAATAGAAATGCTCCACCATAGACAGCTGAAAAACAAAGGAAGAACTGGTGAGGTGAATAGAATTCACCCTCCCTGCTGTTTCTACCTTTCAATGCTTTCTTATTACTACAGTGCATAACAATGATAGCAATGGTATTCCTTCAAATAAAAGAATTCATTACATTTTGTAAATATGCCATAAGGACACCAATTAATTCAGTTTAAATAAGCCACAAAATTACCTTTTTGCTGTATGTACTATTCATTCTCAGTGCCTCATCTTTCCCACCCTAACATAACAATAACTATAGCTTGTCAAGTATTTTCTGTTCATTTATGTGAATTACTGAATTCTTCAGGTTACTTATTCAGCTCCAATGCTCACCTGAGAGGGTAAATGTAACTCATGAATTGCTGCACACCTGCTTGGAGCACAGGCACCACCTACTGTGAGGTACAAAGTGAATGACCTTACAGTGCCCTGGAAATGTAAGAAGTGTGCATCCAGAAACCGTGCCAGAAGAGTTCAGGCAGGAGAGAGAGACACTGCTGTAGCCTCCTCACCCCATGACAATCTGCTGTGCAGTGACCTGGTACAGAGCACCAGAGCTGGAGAGCTCTGCCAGGGGTGTTAGAGGCTACAAATTAATCTGTAGCAAAACAGAGGTCTTTCTACCCACTATAGCATCTTATTCTTTTAAAGGTAACCTTTAAATGTAGGGGGTTTGTGGCAGAATAAGATTTTACATGCTTCTTCACACCTGTCCTACAAGCTTTCCCTTAAAACTGTAGCAGTTACGGTTAAGTTAACTTTAAAACACTCACCTGTTCCCAGACCCAAACTGTTTTTACTAAGGACATTTTTATCCAGTTCAGTGACAGCAAGATTAGGACCCAAGAAATCTTTCAGTGCCTAGT
The DNA here is from genome assembly GCA_013396975.1 of Bucco capensis. Taxonomy (NCBI): domain Eukaryota; kingdom Metazoa; phylum Chordata; class Aves; order Piciformes; family Bucconidae; genus Bucco; species Bucco capensis. The sequence goes on from VWZO01016040.1 coordinate 1,542,174, forward strand.
AATTAATCTTTGTTTTCACAACCATAATTTGAGTTCATTGCCAACCTGATATCCTTTGATAAAATTCTGGACAGAAAAGTCATGGTACAAGAATATGTTGAACAGAACCTGCAGAACTTTTCCACCCAGTTTAAAGGGAAACTGGGGTGTGAGAAGCACCTAAGGGAGACAAAAAGAAAGATCAGACATAGGAGAAATTCTTTCCTGAATTCAACTCAGCAAAATTTATATATACACAATGAGACAACTCTCAGTATATATTAGCATTCAATTAAATGAGGCACTGAATACACTGCCAAATTCTAAAAGCAGTATTTGTACTAAAATATCCATGCAAAGATTTTTAGTTTATTATTTCACCACATTTTTTAAGTTCCTTTTCTAATACACAACATTTGAAGTTAAGTTTTGCTTAACACTATTTTTGCATTGATTTTTAAAAACACAAACAGAACAGAAATGGCTCTACCAACCCCCTGGTTTGTTCCATTTTCTTATAGCACTACTTTTCAACATGCCTAACAGCAATTTTGGAAATCCTAAACAAAGTGGTGTACCAATAAAATCACACACAGGCATAGCAGTGTGCCCAGGTGGCCAAGAAGGCCAACAGAATCCTGGCTTGTATTCAAAATAGCATGGCTAGCAGGACTAGGGAAGCAATCATGTCCTGTACTTGGCACTGGTGAGGCCACACCTCAAGTCCTGGGTTCAGTTTTGGGCTCCTCATTGAGGTGCTGGAGTGTGTCCAAAGAAGGGCATTGAAGCTGCTGAAGGGTCTAGAGCACAAGTGTTATGAGGAGAGGCTGAGGGACCTGGGGTTCTTTAGTCTGGAGAAGAGGAGGCTCAGAGAACACCTTGCTTTCTGCAACTACCTGAAAGGAGGTTGGTCTCTTCTCCCAGGTAACAAGTGACAGGGTGAGAGGAAACAGCCTCAAGTTCAGTTAGGACAGGTTTATATTGGATATTAGGAAAAATATCTTCCCTGAAAGAGTGGTTAAGCATTGGCCCAGGCTGCCCAGGGAAGTGGTGGAGTCATCATCCCTGGAGGGGCTCAAAAAAATGTGTAGCTGTGGCACTTCATGACATGGTTTTATGGCATAGGGGTGTTGGGTTGACAGTTGGACTTGATGGATCTTGGAAATCTTTTCCAACCTTAATGAACCTGATTCTATGGTAACTGTTAATTTTTGACAGGCAGTAAAATTCAAGCTGAACTGTATTTTTCCATGTTTCAAGTGATCTTTTTCTGGAACAAAATAAAACTCAAATCAAAGGCCTACTTTAATGAAGAGATGGGGATATCAAAGTGGAATTGCCCAAGTCTGTATGCAGAGATGTCAATGCAAAGGAAAGAGGAAAACAAGTGTGTGAGCATGTCTCAATGGGAGAGGGAAGCTCTCAGTATTAAGCTACTCTGCAGCTATGGGTAGGAATACTCCAAATCCACAACTCTCTGGAACAAGGAACATTTCAAACCTTGTAGAGGCCACACACGTACACATGCTTGAATATACGCACACTCCTCCTACTTAGAAAGGGAATTACCTTTTCAATTATAGTAGACAGATGGTCCTTACAAGAAAGGGACTGGAAAAGCTCTATGCACAGCGGAGAGGAAACAGAGTGAGGAAGTAAGTTGTGGATGATCATTGGAGATGTAGCAATTCCAAAAATCAGTACTAGAGGTAATTCATGGATATGCTGACTAGAACATGGGGGAAGGGAGAAAAAAAACAAAGTTACATTCTAGAAAATCATGAAACAAATGCATTATGTTCTTATTACAGCACTGAGCTTAGATGCTGAAAGGGATAAATGAAAAGATTTGTTGCCAGTAAACCAAAAGAGGTTTGATATGGAGTTCAATGAAAAAGAAAGGGAGCTATTTAAAGCCCTAAAGTAGAAAAGCAAATTAAGTTCTATTTTAGGATTCAAATTTCAGGAAGTGACATAAAAAGCATCTTTTCAGTTGGAGTATTGTACTGTTCCTATCTTCCCAAAAGTTATATTCAGAGAACTCAGTCTTGTAATTTTTTTTTCCAATGAAATAGAGAAAAAGAGAAGAGGAGACACAGATTCTGGGAGAATGAGTACCAATAAAAATCTTCTTATGTAAAGAATGATATCAGCCACCCAGTATCTCAACCCAGACACAAGAGTCCCAAGATAGCTTTAGGACAATTTATCCCCAAAACCTAGCAAATTGGGCTTTGCTAAATCACTGCTGCAAAGAAGCAGCATCAATCTTTGTCTCCAACTCTCCACTGGCCTCACTGTTACACTTCAAAACAGCTGCAAATAGAACATGGGTAAAGGAGTGGAAGAACTGAACTTCAGGTCACATTACCTGCTGATAATTATGAAGTCTTGAAGCACTTTGGTGGTGAAACTTTCCAGGTCTTTGAATATAACCACAACTGGAGGAGATTGCCAGTGTTTAGAAGGGAAACTTCTTTTTTTGCTTGGAGTTTCAGAATCTGTTTTCTTCAAAGCCATTCATTATGTATTAATAAAGAGAAGACAGCAAAATATAAAGACTGAATCACATCTACAATATTATAACACTCCAAAGTGATAGGACTGACTTTTTGCTACAGTTGCATTTATTATTATTAGGGTCTAGAATTGCAGTTTTTCTTCTTTCTGTTTGGCATGGCATAAGGTACAAAGAAGAAATAAATGCTAAAAATCCATATACCACCACCCACAAGAAAAGCTCAGTGGGACAGAACTGGTGAAATTCTGTTGGGATTGAGGGAGAAAATATGAGTGTGTCCATTTCCTCTATCTTTACCCAGTAATAAAAAGTGCATGTACTTCAATGAACTTTTCTTTAACACACAGCTCTCATCAAGTCATCATAAAATCAGTTCTAACTTTTATTCATGACAGAAACAAAACTTGGACTTCATTAGCTTTATTAACTGCACTGCTTGTCAATGCAGCATGGGTGGCAGATGACATAGTGGCACATTAGCACTAAGACAGTGCCTTTCCCCTGGATGGCTGCTCTTGCTTAAGGTTTTTTAATTAAAATAAAACATCTCAGCATTCTTGGGGAAAAAAGCATCTGGCATGAAGTTGATACTGCACTTTAAGCTTCTAGTTCCCAATTAAAAAAGATAAAGCAGTACTTCTTGCTCGTTTTTCAGAATTCTGACATTGGCACCTCATCAGAAACTAACTCCACATTTGTTAAATATGTTAAAAGTTGATATTCAAATCACCTCAATCTTAGTTATTTCTCAGTATGAAATGAAAAGCCAACCTTTGGCATTTTGTCTACTATGGCACAGAAATTTGAGTTATTTCTTTTTCAAAAGCACCTAAAGGTCAAGCATTTTTATAAGCTGGTGATACAAAAAGAAATCATCATACCTTTGTTACACTCTCATACCAGTGGACAAGAGAAGTCATAGAACAACGTATTCTGTTCTGGGGAACCTGCCCAGAGTCCTCATCTTCCAAGGAGTCCACATCTACAGAACAGTTCATCAGCTGCCCTAGCAGCTTCTGCATCAGATTTTTTACACCTTCACAAGACACAGTTAAGACATTTGGTTATTTGGCAACACTTCTCCAACTCACACTCTAAAAACTTATCCCAAGTTATCCCTTATTTTCACTTGTCTAGTTATTCTCCTTCCCTTTCCAGAACGCACAGTTCATGCTCCAAAAATCTTGACAGTACTCATGATCTGCATGTGGTTAACACAATAAAAACTACCCTATTAATTTGCCTAGACAGCAACAGCTCAGGTTAAGATGTTGGCCCTGCACCTTTCCTGAACTCCAGCCACAAGTTAGTGAAATGACCTAAAAATAAGAGAGCCAACCCATGGATCTGAGCATCCTGCCATAAGTGATTTTCATCTTTTTACTTCAAAAAAAGAGAGTAATGGAATTGTCAGGGTTGGAAGGAACCTTAAAGCTCATCTAGTTCTGACCCCCCCTGCCATGGGCAGGGACACCTGGCACTAGAGCAGCTTGCCCCCAGCCCCAACACTGCCAGGGCTGGGGCTGCCACCACCTCTCTGGGCAACCTGGCACAGTGTCTCACCACCCTCATGGAGAAAAACGTCTTCCTAACATCCAACCTAAATCTCCCCTCCTCAAGCTTGTGTCCATAAAGAGAGAGGAGCAACAAGAGTGGGACAAAATTCTCTTCTCCCCATACTCTCAGTGTAATAACATGACTGTAAGCATTTCAAAAGTGGGCTGCATAAACACACTGTCCAATTCAATAAGAGGAAAGCCAACCTACAATATCAACAGGCACGCTTTTGGCACTTATGTTACAACTAAGTAACATTTCAGTCTTTGTTGTTTTAAACAGAATTAGATACTTCTTAAAATACACTAGGCACTACTGCTGTGTTAACAGGGGATTGAGCTCAAGATCACTCCTAGCCCATTATTCTTACATTTAAGGGAAAAGCCAGAATTTCCAGCTAATTGACAGCTCATTCAGAAGCAGCAACAAAGCTACTGCAATATTTACCTGGACAATCTTTGGCTTCCAGCAAAGCTAGATAAGGAGTAATATTATTCTGGAGGACTTCTGAGAGATTTCTGAAAGTCATGTCATGATCTGTGACATTTACACCTACAAAACAATACACAAGTTTTAAAGGGCATTTTCCCTGTGATTTGGGACCACAATGATTGAATAATAAACTGGACAGCAGACAAAAATCAGAAGATACCTCAAATATTAATGAAAGGCATGAAAAGCATCACATCGTCTATGAGGACAGATGAAAAACTAGTACAAGATTAGAAATGTATGTTAATAAAATTGATTAAGAGAAACCAGAATCACTGCAAAGATTCCTTATGTATTTTGATGGCTTTTTTTATGACAGTGCAAACCTGCAAGGAGTAGGATTTCTAATTTCCCTGCTACTCATACCCTCAGAAGCCATCCACAGTCATCTAAAGCCTGCAGACACTGAAATTTTTTGTCTCTAGAAGAAGAGCAATGCACACACTTGAGACCAGGATCCTCACATGGCTTAGAAGGAGGAAAATTACTATGAGTTAGGATGAGCTACATGGCATTTACTGCCTTTGTTAACATCCTTAGTCAACCAAAAAAAAAGAACAAGCCCCTCCAGAAGGTAATTCACAGCTTCTACCACAGAAATACTCAGAGCAGAAGCTTCTCACTTTCTACTACCTATCAAAGTACACTACCTTCCAGGCATTGCTAGTGCAAACATGGTAAATTTGAAGCATAGTCCTGATTTTAGGTTCCCTAAAATGATCCACCGAAAATGAAATTAGGTTGTCTTGAACCAGGTTTAGGATTAGTTACAATCCTTTGTAAGAAAAGGGGGGGAGGGGAAGAAAAAAGACTTCAGAACATCACTAACTTCAGTAATAAAAACTTCAGCTACTTTCTTCACCCTCAGCTCCTTTTCCAAGATAATGATACTGCTTTCTTACTTGTCATCAGAAAACAGAAGCTGTCTGATTCCATGGTTAGTCACAGAAACCAGCAAGCACATTACTGCCAGAAACTGAAACGTACTCAAAGCATCTCCAGCACCTCAGGAAAAAAAAACCCAACAAATCACTTCCAGTTGCCTAAGACAGACCTTTAGTGAAGCTGTTAACTTACTGGGCTATTATACATAAAAAAAGGGGGAAGGGGGTCTTATCCTGCTTCCTTCTCCCAGCCTAATCTCTAATGTTCTCTTCTGTTAACATTTCTGAAGCTGATATTGCTCACGGTAATTGCTGGAAGTCACCAATATCTTTTTCTTTGACCTCTGTGTCAGTTTTAAGCAGAATTACATCACAAAATACACCTTTAAAAAAATTACCTAAGACAAGAGCTGCAGTAGGGATTTCTCTGGACTTCACCTGACAAGCCCATTCTGTTGTCTTCCCTTGGAAACTCGAATGAGACCTCTTCAAAAAACTTACTAGATTATCAAACAACTGCTTATTGAAGTCTTCCTGTATTTTCTGTAAGCAAACACAAGAGATGTGATTTGTAAATACATGAAAACACCAGACTATCTTCTTTCTCCTACCCCTTTCCTGCAGATTTTTGTTAATCCTTAAAAACTCAGGGTAAGATTTTAAGTAACACTAAGTTTTCCTGTTGTGTTGGGTTTGTGTGGCCAGGAGAGGGTACAGGTTTCTTCTGTCTGTGAGAAGCTGCTAGAAGCTTTCCCCATGTCTGATACAGCCAATGCTAGCCAACCCCAAGACATCTGCCACTGGCCAAGGCCAAGCTCATCAGCAATGGTGGCAGAGCCTTTGGGATAATGTAAGAAGGAGGTAAAGTTAATGTGCAAGAGCAACTGCAGCTGGAGAGAGAGGAGGAAGAACATGCAATAGAAACAAGTCTGGAGACACCAAAATAAGTGAAGAAGGGGGAGGAGGTGCTGCAGGCACCATGGTGAAGATCATGATAAGGCAGGCCCTTCCCCTGCAGACCACAGAGGTTAGCAGTGGTGCAGATACCCATCTGCAGCCTGTGAAGGACTCCACACCAGAGCAGGCTCCTGGCAAACTCCTAGCAGTGTCAAAGAAAACAAGGAGAGGAGACTCAAAACAGGAAAGAACTATGATTTTCTAGATGGCAATGGCTCTGTGCCGAGTGGTTAAGGGAAGCTTTCACTGTGATGGGCTGTGCCTGCTGCTCTGAGAGAAATCCTTGCAGAGCACTAGGAAAAAACCACAACACCACTTCTCCAACAGGAAAATTCTGCAGCCACTCTTGGCAATGCAGAAGCATTGTCTCAAAAGCCTTGACAACAGTGTGCCAAAGAAAGAAAACCCAAGAAAAGGTCTTCCATAATTAGCTACAGAATATCATCTTCCCTACAGTCCACTGTGTGGCTGCCAAGACAGTTTTTGGTGCGGATAACAACATTATTGCCAATGCTGGTAGCTAAGCCACCAGGGTGAAGCAGTTGGCAGTAAGATACCATGTATACCTCCACAACTTCTGCATAATCAGCATCATCATGTAGCACAGTGCTCTGCACAGCTTGGATAGTTCTGGTTTAAAAAGGGTGCTGACTAGTCAACATGAGTTGGGTCATGCAATAGGAACAGAATTAGAGGAATTTATGAGTTTAGCCCAAGGGTCCAGATTGTAAACTACATGCAGCTGGCTTCTACTGCACATCCCAAAACAAACTTTGGAAAAACATCCTCATACTGTCCAGAGCCCAATAGCAGGAATATGGAATACTTGCCCAGAATCCTTGACACCGAATAGAGGAGGAAAGCCCTGCTGTATGGAAGCAATTATTCATAACATAATGCAAGCCAGCTGGCTGTAGAGACAAAACAACAGCCTGCCACCTAACACTGAACAACCAGGAGGCCACAGTTCAGTGAGAAATTAACTCTGATTCCCCTTCCCCAAGACAACCTCACTGTCACTGTCTGTACTAATTCACTAGACTGTGCTTGCAGCTGTGTCATTCAGCATTTGACATAATTCCACTGTGAATCCTGGGCTGCTATGAGCAGCCTAAGATCCTCAGAGGGCTAAGCGAGCACCTAACTGAACTGAAGGTAGAAAACAGCAGTATGCCAGGAATTAATAACAAGGACAATTAGCAAGAAGAGAAACTTAGAAGCAGCAGCATGAAGCATCAAAAGCCTGTAGTTCTGTGGTCAGAAGCAATGTATAATTGATGGATTTATTATTACTATTTTATATTCTAGACAGGGATTCAATCTCAGTCAGTAGTTCTGGCCTTTGTATTGCCTTAGCTAATTGCCCTTTTAAGCATGTAAAAAAAGATCTCCAGAAACAAAACCAGCATTGTTATAAACACAAAACACTGCTTTAGAATGAGGTGTACGACTCACCTCTGTCTCTGTTTTGATCTGATTCCATAAAGCCTGATAAGTGACAAACCGCAACTTGGAATCCTCTGAATCACTGCTGCTTCCTTGGAACTGATCAGCTAGAAAGACTGAAAAACAAAGGCAAGCACAAATGAGGCTATTAGAACAAAACATTTTGTCTTGGGAAGAAAATGAAACACCCAAATGAAACAAGAACATCTGAATTTAACTATGTATCTAAGGAAGGTGTCTTTTTACCAATTAACTAACTGCTGGTATCTAGTAGAATAAGCAAAGAAACAAGCAGATTATGTTCCCTATTATCTATTATTTCTCTTGGGACAAATATTTTTTCAGTTAAACAATTTCGGGTATGATTCTATGATTCTATTGCCAGGGCTCTGGGCAACCTGATCTAGATGGGGATGTCCCTGCCCACTGCAGGGGGGTTGGACTAGATGAGTTCCAGAGGTCCCTTCCAACCCAAACCATTCTATGATTTTACATCAGGGTAGCATGGAAAGGCGTTTTCTTGTGGAAAAAAACATGGAAAGACAAAGATGGATATACAATGTTGATTGCTGGAAATGAAAAAAACATTTACATTAGCCAAAAATTTGCTGAGGTTCCTCCAAAGAAATAAGTTTTCAGTAATACAGACAAGGAGCAACAGAAATCCTCAGGCAACTATGACAAAACTCAGGCTGATGTGGTGAACCTTCCAGGATTCCCTTCTCAAGCACAGAAACTATCAAAATGCACTAACCTCTTTCTGGAGACACCTTTCTCTTCTTTGGACTTGGTTTAAAAACAAAGCAGCCCTAGAGAAGAGCAAAAAAATATAAACTTCAATATGAGCATCAATCTGACTGGCTCTAGAGGCCACTTTATTCTCCTCTAATTTCAGTGCTTCATTAAATAATTTGATCTGAACTGCCTGCATCTTAAGTGTATCAATTTGCATGTTTGTTCCTTATTAATCTTTATATTATGTTCTTCAACAATCAACTAGAACAGCAGCAGAATCTTTAAACATCTCATAACCTCCAACAGGTTTAGAATTAAGAGATGATTCCCTGGGAACACATCAATAAGGTTTTCTCAGTATAATTCCAGTTAAAAACAAAACAACAACTAAAAGCATGAGAGGCTGGGATGCATAGAAAAGGTGATCCAGAATAACAGAATGAGTGTTATTGGGTCATTTAAAAGCCAGTGATGTGCCCTAGCTACAAAGCACAAGTGCATTCTAACTCCAAAAAGTAAAGATAGTTGAAAAACTAAAGATGGTTGAAAGCAGAATGAGGAGTGGTTTGGAAAAGGTTCAGATAAATAAAACCCTTGGCTCCAAGGAAGTGTCATCAGTTTTAGGTGAGGTTTACTCCGAGTAGGATCACTCTTCGTGTGCTAACAGGACAAGAGAAGCAAGGCAAGGAGGGCTAACTGTTTGCTGTGAGAATAAAAAACACCTTGAGTAAAGAAGGACCGATTGGGCGTTAGGGCACGGATGAAGAGCCACCAAGACTTGGCACAGCAACGGGAGGGAGCCAAGAGGAACAGCAGACTAGGATGAGGGAAAACGGCAGCAAACGACGATGGGAAGAGGAGCAGACGCAGGACGCGACAGGGCAATGCTACGGGTCACTTCACTCATCACCCGCACTGGTGCTTCCCCTCACGGGGCCCGGCAGGGACGGCTCCGGAGGAGCTGCTCAGGTCAGACAGCGCCGGGGGAGCAGCCACAGCGCTTTGGGCAGGCGGTACAAGGCCTGGAGCCGCCTCGGCAGGGCGGGAGCGAAACCCTGCGGCCATCTCCAACGCGCCAGGCGCGGTGGTCGGAAGGCCCACACTGCCCACCCCTCACCTTAGAGACGGAGCATGTGCTCATGTCGCCCCTCTAGTGTCCCAGGCCCGAGCGGTACCAGACACACTGCCGCCGGAGCTGGCAGAGGAGCGGGAGTGCCCGCGCAGGCCAACGTAGAGCCGCAGCGCAGGCGCACCCGGGGAACACCTCCCGGCTCCCTGCTTCTCCCTGATGAGGCTCAGAGCGGACGCGCGCGCCTCACCACTCTTCCCCTCCTCCCTCCCGCCACAACTCCTTCCGCCTCCGCGCGCCTCCTTTGGGCGGAGGGGAGCCAAAGGCCTTCTCCTATCCCCGTCCTGAGAATGGTCTGACCTAGCTCGTCCCTGGGCGGGCGAAGAGGTGAGGGGTGGGAGGAGAAAGGGCGCTGCGACGTTCCGGCTCGGTGGTTCAGTCATGGCAGCCTGCTCTTTTCGGAGGAGTATCGCTTCTCAGGTACGCTGCTCGTTCCTGCAGCTTGTGCGGGTAAGGGGCGCGCTCTCACCCAGCCTCCCCCTCTCCGAGCGCCTTGCAGTGGGCCCAGGGCTTCGGAAGGGACTCCCCTACCCCACACGTCTCTGGCGGCCTAGGGGATTGTCTCGCTCGTAGCTGCTCTCCCTTGCAGGGTGAGCGCGCGGCGGGGCCAGCAGGGTAGGGGTGTCCCTCCGCCGGCAGGCCCTTGGTGGGGGTTCTGGTACGAGGAGCACGGTCCCCTTACGGCTCATTGCACCAGGCATACAGGTTTCCCCTCCCCGCAGGCTTAAAGCCAGTGAGTAGTTAAATCAGGAGATTCTTCCTGATTTAAGGGAGGTGATCCTGTGCGCAGGTGAGACCTCAGCTGCACTCCTGCGTCCAGCTCTGGAGCCATCAGCACAAGAGACACATGGACCTGTTGGAGTGGGTCCAGAAGAGGCTACAGAAACGATGAGAGGGATGGAACAGCTTTGCTACGAGGAAAGGTTGGGAGGGTTGGTGTTAAGGCTGGAGAAGAGAAAGCTCCAGGGAGGCCTTATTATGGTCTCTGAGTACTTAAAGAGGATATAACAAAGATGGGGAAGACATTCTTTACAAGGTGTGTGGGGAAACATTAGAACGGGTTCCCCAGAGAGGTGGTAGAAGCCCTATCCGTGAGAATTTTCAAGGTCAGGTTGTTTAGGGCTCTGCTTTTAGACATAAATGATGCATCCCCCACATATATTTAAACAGGGAGTACTATTTTCCTTGAATCTTTTTTACTTAAGCCACTTTGTTCTTTATCTCAAATACAGCTTTCAAAGGTTTTGGATCTGCCACCAGAAAGTTTAATAAAGTCCATATCTGCAGTTCCTGTCTCCAAGAAAGGGTAAGTGTTTACAGTTTATCTTACAACGTTATGTCATGTTTCATTGTTTTTTGTTGTGCTTATTCTTGCAAGAGCTTAGCAGGACTTCAAGGGAAAAAGAAATACAGAAAAAAAAAAAACAAACCTAAGCTGATATACCAATCTGACTATAAGATGATACCTAAATTGCTAATTTTGTCAAGCAAGCTCAAAAGAAATTGGCTTTCTATTGCAGCTTTCTAAACATAGTGAACTTTCAGGTATGTGACTGGGTTATGCTTGGCAGTTAGACTTGTCATGTGCAGAGTCAGTTTGTAGTCCCACAAAGGGGTTCTTTACCTGGTGTGCAAAGACCAGTCTCCAGAGTTATTTGCTTTATTCTGTTTCTGCACAGAAAAGGTTCTAGGTGATAATTGACAAAGCTAAGACCCCATTAGTTCAAACAGCAGCAGTTTCTATACAGTACAAAAACCAAAGAAACTATAAATGATTGGGTATATGATTTTACATCACATAAATCTTTGTACACAGGCTCCATCAATTATCTAATTCTTTATGCTAAGGTGGTTCTACATTTAAATTCTCCTCCTAGAAGTGTGGTTTTCAGTATTAAAATCACCACAAGCTATGTAGGGAACACCTTGATGATTTGACCTTTGTCCAAAACTGACTTTGGTTTCTGTCAAGAAGCCATAAGAAGGCATTATCTGCAACAATTGACAGTTTTATTGTCTTTAAATACTTCTCTTAATTACTGTGGCTTGTTTCTGATTATTTTAACCTTTGAGGCCACCCTATCCTCTAGTCTTAAGGGCCTTCCTTTCTTGTCACCCTGCTTTCAGACCAGCCAGACCATATCATTTCAACAGGGGTTTTTCCTCATTTTCCTATGTTCTTTTTTCAGATGTGTTGCTGATTTCCAGCTTTCCATTGCTTCTCTAACAGAAGACAGTTCAAGGGATTGCTTAGCACAAGACCTTAATCTTCAAGCTCAGAAGCTAGCTGCAAGGGTATGCCAATGCATTAATCATATATTTAAACAATAATGAACTTACAAACTAGAGATGTAAGAGACATCATCAGGTAAATAGTATTTTCTCCAAGCATCTGTTTGGGTCAGAGTAGTTTAATGATTGCACTTAGTGTAATTGGACACAGAATCTTTACAGGGAGTTGGAGAAGCACTTTCAGGTAAGGTTCTTGTGAAATTATTGAGTTAAAATAGTTTGAGAGTAAGTAATACTTGAGAAATTAGGATGGTACCTAATGGGTGTGCCAAGGTCTGTACTGTTGCCCTAAACTGGAGGAAGAAATTGAGTATGCAGTGGCCTAGAAAACCAAAGGTGGCATTGGAATGGCAATGGCTAAGTTTTACCTGTGGGACAAACAGGCTAGATTTTCAATTCCCTAACTGGAAAGTGAGTTTTCCTAGAACAGTAGTTTCTTCAGGTGTGTTAGCCTGGGAAGTGGCAGTAGCTGAGCTGTTATGGGTAGCTACAGTATAAAAAAGCAGCAGCATGCCAAAGGTCTACAGAAGTGACACAAACCTTGAAGGAAGGGAAGGCAATAAAAATTTGGAGAAGTTGCATGCATTTCATGTAGAGTTTCTGTTTCCTTTTGTTCTTTTAGCTAAAATGTGATTCTGTAGTGAGCGAAATCAGTGCTGGTCCAGGAACAGTGAACTTTACAATAAACAGGGAATTACTAGCAAAGGTGAGTACTGTATTTCAGGTGCATTAAGGTAACAATCCTCACTATGCAACTATAGAATAATTACCTTTGTCTTAGAATGGTATCTTGTAGGTGAAACTGTCTTTGATAAGTTCTCCTCAAGGGTCTGATTTGTTGTGTAGGCCCAGAATTTGGCATGAGGCTCACAGAAGTTTAGCCTTGTGAGGAGAAAATGTATCTGCTATTCACTATTTGCTAAGCTAGTTTGTGGAGCAAGCTACATTGTGGTGCTGTTCATGGCCTTAATCTATAGGCTTGGCAACTCTTGTGGAAAATGATACTGTGGTGTGCCACAGAGGCACCCACAAACCAGACAGCAAGAGATGTTGATTTATTGGAACCAAAATTAGTCAGCACTGTTTCCAACCAAATTAAATGACAAGTTTGGATGTCATAGAATCATAGAACGGTTACAGCTGGAAGAGACCTTGAAGATCTGCTCCATCAGCTTCCCTGGGAAATGTCAGTTGGGAGTATACTGTTACACAACCAATTCTTAAGCTTTAAGGAACATTCCTTTTAGAAAGGGGAGATCTTGTTTGCTTGGCAGACAGGCCACCTAAGTTGCTGATGTGAATAAAAGCTCTGAGATCAGACTCTTGTGTGATTGGTAAACAGATTTCCTGATGATGCTTTCTGTTTTCAAAACATTTGCTTTGGCTTTTTTTAATCTTCCTTGTGGTTTAGTCTGTGCTGCAGCAGGTGTTGAAAGATGGCTCAGAGTATGGTGTAAAAAGTGAACTTTTCTCTAGAGTGCCTAGACAAAAGGCAGTGATTGAGTTCAGGTAAGTGCAGATGACTAGTCCTTTGAGCAAATTGCCTTGTCTGCTGATTGATAGTTTGCTGATGAATACTCATTGCTGTGATGTATGATGCATGGGAAGTTAAACCAGGTTTATGGGATTATCTTCAGCTTTATTTGCCAAGGAGAACAGAAGTTGTGTTTAGGGAATTGAGGCATTTTCTAAGAATATATTTCTGGTATCGAAAGAGCTCACCCCTCACACTGCCCTCCACTAGGAATATTCTCATTTAGTGCATAATAGCATTCAGTTTTTAAGTTGGCTTCTTTTATTTTGTTAGTAACAAACAGGAGCTAAATTTTCAGCCACTAACTCAATTCTTTTATCACCTTAATAGCTTCCTCCCTGACTTGCTATAAAGCAGCCAGCCATTTGTCTTGCTATAGCTTCTCAGTTGCTGGCCCACAAATTTCTGTCCAGTGCAATTTTTTTTATGGTCACCTGCTCATGGAATGAAAAGTAGCTTACTCACATCTCTTTAATGTATTGTTGTTGTTACATTCCCTCTGCAGGCTTCCATAGTCACAGGAAGTAAGCACTTGGCTTTAATTTGGAGGTTGAATTTTCATAGTGGATCTTCAGTGTTATTATTGGGGGCAAACAGTTGTGGGTGCAGGTTTATTTGGGGTTTTCTTTTGGGAGGGGGGCATTGTTGCTAGATGATGTGATTTTTAGTTACTGATTCTTGTGCTCAAGGTCCACTGTCCTGCTGTCAGGTTTATCTCTCATAAAGGTATGAAGAGAATGATCCATATGTCTAAAACATCTCAAAAGTGAGAAAGTGGTGCAAATCCTTTGTCAGTAGTCTAGTTGAGGTTTGGGAGGTTCTTTGTTGTGGAGTTATTTGGTTTCTTTTTCCCTATAACACTGACTATTAACTGATATTTAAGGAAAAGCTTGTTGGATAGGAAAACTTGCCATCTAGAAGAGAAGCTCATCAGGAAGTTTTAAGGGTTTTTTTCAGTAGTTCTGCTATATGCATGAGTTAAACTCTTTGGACTTGGTGATCTGTCAGCCTTGTACATCGAACAAACCTATTTTTTGTGGAAAATCTTGTTACAGCTCCCCTAATATTGCCAAAAAGTTTCACATAGGACATCTTCGTTCCACAATAGTAGGTAAGTGATCATTTAACTGCCTCCTGAAAGGGCTTCTCTGTCTTCCTGCTTCCCTTGGCAGGGAAACACTGCTAACATTTTACTCTTCTAGTGGAGTGGCTGTGTCAGAACTTGCTAATTAAAAACCTTTTGCTCATTATGCAGTAAAAAGAGCATGGTGTGTTGCTGGCAGCTTTATTAAGTCATATGTAATATAGTTTTATGACTGTGAACATTAAATAAAGCAGTTTAAGACTGTTCTACGGAGGCACCCAGGGCAGTTCTGCTTGAAGTGTAGTGAGAGTCATTTGAATTTTAGCTTTCCCATTGGCACTGGACTGCAGAGCAGTCAGATGATTGTGTCTTGGTGGTTGTCTTGCAAAAAGCTTGTTTTTATATGTTATGACATCATGCCAGTATTATTAACACAGTTGCTGTGATCTGTAATGCAACAATTAAGTTTATTGTTCAGTACTCTAATGGCATATGGAAAACTTTATTTCTCCCTCCTTTCCCTCTCACAATAAGAACTAGTAGGTTACTAGCAGAATATCCTAGAGCATCTGTGCAGCTAATCACTCACTCATGGCCAGGCTTTGTGAATGCACCTCCGGGGAGGGCTTAGGTTAAATAGGCTTCCATCAGTATGATATCTAATGTGGATACCATCCTGTTCATAGAGATTCAGGACTTGATGTTCTCTAATGTCACAGGTAACTTCTGAATTTGAAGTAGTTGCTTAACATCCTGATAGAGGTTGCGTGACTGTGACACAGTTGTGTCTACTGCCATAGATTTCTGAGAATACAAGAAGACTTGAAAAAGGTTTTTCCTGTTCATGTACTTTGCAGTGTGTGCATGCAGCGTACACTTGGCTATGTTTTTATCATGTTTATGAGACATTTCATTGCACCTTTCAAATGCACAGCCTTTCTTCTCCTGCTCAGAAGGTTACTGCTTTCAATTGTGAAGTATTTTAGCAAGTTCTGTTGGGGTAGTTAATCTAACTGCTTTTCCTCCTCATTTTGAATACAGATCTTACCAAACACAATACAGTTTTGATGAGATGAGAGACTGCCAACAACCGATTAATAATAACAGTGATTTTGTTTCCTTACCAGGGAATTTTATAGCAAATCTCAAAGTGGCTCTGGGACATGAAGTTGTAAGAATGAATTACCTTGGTGACTGGGGCTTGCAGTTTGGTATGTTCTGATACTTGTTTTTCCTGTTCTCTTTTCTACTGCATAACGTGGTCCTGGTTTCCAGCCTCAGATTTTGCAGTCCAGTTGGAGTTTATGGAACCCATTCTGGGCTTATAAAGAGTAATATTGTGTTTCTGTGCATGTTGCATGTGGTTAATTGTTCACCTCTACTACTGTTTTAGACAGTTCAGTAAATGATTCTTATGACCTGAGAGCAGTAATAGAATAGTTCTGCCCTTGTTAAATTATTCCCTCTGCAGCTCATCTTTGCTGATCCTGTTGCTGATCCAACAGTAATTTCTAGCAGAGCTTTGCTGCACTTAGGATCTGTTTCACAGGAGTTGAATACAAAAGGAGGTCACATAAAATTCAGTGATTTCATCATGCTGTATTTCATTCATTTTTGCCCTTTAGACATCATTTCATCACTGTGCTATTGTCTAATGAATGTTGCAATGAGAATGATGCAATGACATGCAGTGTGGTTAAAGAGCTTCTCAGCTGACCTCATTCACTCTGCCTTTGAAGATACTGAACTGTACTCCTAAGTCTATCAGGAATGATATGTATTTGAATACAAAGTTTCCTGAAGGTAGAAAGCTCCCAGTGCTTGTTATTTACTTGTGTACCTGATGTGCAGCATATAACTGTTAGATTCATGCTGTTGAGCTAGTTTTTCTGCTTCTTTCAAAGTGGATGCTCCCCTTTTGATTTGGGCTGGCTCAGCTCAAATGTATGACAAGCTTTATAACTAATATAGTCATGCTTCACAGAATTATAGCACAGGAATGCTATTAGAATGGTCCTTTCCCAGAAGCAGTGCTGTAACTCATGATCTGTCAGTGTTTCTGTTACACTGCTGTTGTCAGAGGCTATAAAACAGAATGGAAAATGTGTTTTGCTGAAAGATGGCAGAGAAATCCTCAACCTTTAGGCAGTTTTAGGGCAGTTTCTTAAGGTAACAAAGCTTATGTAGTCATACTCTGTCCATCTGGCTTGCTGTCACTCTGCTCCTAATAAATTTGGAGCTCATTGGCCAACTTCAGCCAGACCTGACAAAGAAAAAATGTTTCCAAGAGAACAAATTTCTTTTGATATTGTGTCAGTTGGCAGCCAAGCAGGGGTAAAAACACAATGTAGTGCCGCTTTGGGAAAGGAAGTTAACTTCTTTGTTTAGCCTGCCAGCTAACCAGTCAGAATCAGTCCCAACATGTGCTGCAGCTTGCCAGGAATCAGTGAATATAATAAAGGCTAGGGAAGGTTTAGGGAAGACAGAAATGTGGAAGGATGTTTGGGTTGAATAAAAACTGACAACCTTGCTAGGGATTGGAGTATGAAGCCACCATTGAAAAGTGGAATGTGTAGGTACACTAATATCTAAGAGACATTAGGAAACCAAGCTTAGAGAACAAATTCACTTCAACAGAATGAGACTACTTTTATTTGCTAAACCCTAAGCTGGTTTTCTTACCCAAATCTGCCATGGTTTCTGTTGCATTCAGTGTTTCTAAGAAGGAATTTCTTGAGGCAGAGCCCTTTGTTTAGCTGCAGGAGGCTTCTCAAAGGCATACGTGGTGCTCAGATGCTCTCTTCAAGTCAGTTGTGGTCCTTGTCAGCTGAGAGGAATGAGATAGCCTTACAGCAGCCTCATTGCTAAGAGGCTGTAGGATTGATATTGCTAGATTACTAAATGAGTTCATGGGCTGTTTGGATTCAGACAAAAAGATGGAGGTTTGGCTCCTGCCCTTTCAGATGGCTATTTTAAGTGCTGAAGCCAGACTGCATATGTGAGAAAAGCTGCTTGTTGTCAGCATGCAGCAAAAAGTTCCCTTGAAAATATTGCATGAGTGGTATGTGGAATACTGTATTGTGTCTGTCCCAGGTTCTCTTGTCCTTGAAATGATAATACAGTGAATGGAGGAAGCAAAACAAGGAGTTTTGAGCATGTTGAGTTGCTGAACAGTTTCCACAGTGACTCCTCATTTATAGCTGATTGCTCTATAAGTCCAGAAACTCAAATTCCATTTATGAGGAGTTGAAAAATCAATATAGTATTTCTTATACTAGTTTCTAGATTATTTTCATGCAATGGAATAAAAGGTGTGTTCTTTATTTGGTTTTGTAGCCTCCTGTTTAAAAATGCTAGGCATTTCTTTCCTTGCATACAAGGTTAAGGCTAGACTTGCTTAGGAAAACAGCAAAACAATACAGCCTGAGCTGTTGCCTAACTCTGTGTTTAATTGTTATTCCAGGCTTGTTGGGTGTTGGATTCCAACGTTTTGGCAACAAAGAAAAGCTCCAATCCAGTCCTTTACAACATCTTTTTGAGGTGAGTTCAGAGAAGACCAACTAGGGACTTGAGAGGACAGTCCATGTCACTTAGCTGTCAGTTTTGTACCCAGTGGTACATCTGCAGAGTCATGAGGAGACTCTTGTTGGATTTAAATGACCTTGCTTGAAGGACCAGTGCTAGCCTGGGCCATGGCAGCAAAGAGAGTTTTCACTGGGCTGTGGCAGCAGAGTTAGGTTTCATTAGGCTGGAAAATAAACCCATTAAGGGAGATAATCATAGAATGTTAGGGGTTGGAAGAGCCTGAGAAAGATCATCTAGTCCAACCCCCCTGCCAGAGCAGAATCACCTAGACCAGCTCTCACAGGAATGCATCCAGGCAGCTCTGCAATGTCTCCAGAGAAGGAGACTCCACAGCCTCCTGGGCAGCCTGGTCCAGTGCTCCCTCATCCTTACTGTAAAGAAGTTTCTCCTCATGTTAATACTAAACCTCCTGTGACCCAGCTTGCTCCCATTCCCTCTTGTCCTACCATTGGATGCCATTGAGCAGAGCCTGGCTCTCTCCTCCTGACACTCACCCTTAACATATTTATAAACATTCCTGAGGTCTCCTCTCAGTCTCCTCTTAAATCATATGGAGATTGAGGCTGCACTGATTGCCGCTAGCACCAGAGCTGGCTTGACCACATGAACTGGGTATGGGTGAACCACTGAGGTAACTGCAGTGGAAATGGTGTCTCTCACCCTATAGTAAGTAGTGACAAGAAGTGGCAGGGATGGTGTAAACATCTACTTGATGCCAATATTTTTAGAATAAGCAGTATTTCATTTACATTGCTCCATACATAAATCACTGTGGTTGAGGAAAAAAAGATCTTTAAAGTGGGTTCTAGCTCATATGCAAGCTTTGCATCTGTAGGTGAGGAGGAGGAGTGAGCATCAATTTCCAAAATTCTGGCTCTGCAGAATGCTCTTCTTTTTTTCTCCAAGGGTGTGAAAGATTTTTTCAGATATTCCCAATTTTTAGCTGCTTGTTTATCTATATTCCTGCTTTATATCCGAAACTGAGACATGTTTTCAAGGGGTGCTTTTTTCTGTTGTTGTCAGCAGTACTGTTAAAATCTCTAAACAAATCTTGGTGTATTAAAGGAAGGAGAAGAATGGAAGAGTTTTGCTGTGCAAGCTGTTCTTATAATTAGTATTTATCAAGATTGCAGTGATTTGGGGATCAAAACTCATTACAATGACTCAAAAGTTAAACAACTTTGAACTGTTTGGGTCTAAATACATAGAGTAACCACTAACTAATTCAGTTATTTTTTACATAATGCTTTAACTTTCTGAAAACTCTCCCATGAGCTTTGAAGATGCTGTATGTGGAAAGCAAAAAACCAGTGAATATTTGGCCTTTAGAGAGAAAGGAATAGCTTGTAAAATACCAAGTATATCTAGGATTTTGCTGCTTCACCTGCCATTTCATTTTGAGGCAGTGCAATTGTTGTAAGTATCAACTTTCTGGTGTTCTAAGGTCTCTGGTTGAAAAATATGTGATGGTTTCACATATTAGATGGTCTAGGTGATCCTGCTCTGGCAGGGGGGTTGGACTAGATGATCTTTCTAGGTCCCTTCCAACCCCTGAGATACTGTGATTCTGTTTCCTTTTCATGCATAAATTAGTTCTTCCTATGCTGCTGCTGCAATTGTTTCAAGGTTATGAAGAGGACAACAGCAGTAAGGAGTTATGGCATTAGTCTTGTTTCAAGATAAGCTGCACATTTTCCTCTTGGAGTTTGGACTGCTCATTCATCCTTTAAATAGAAAATGTGCTCCTTTAATATGTCTTTAAAATGTTGATGTTGAAAATGTCATCTTTAATGACATTTGTATTGTTCTTGTAGAACCTGGCTTGTGGTGTTGGGTTTTTTTGCTGGAGGAGAGGGATTATACTTCTTCAGCATTTTCAGTGCCATCATATTTTAGGTGTATGTGGAGATTAACAAAGCAGCAGAAGATGAGAACACAAAAAAGCTGGCTCAGGACTTCTTTAAAAAGCTGGAGGAGCATGATGAGCAGACATTGTCACTTTGGAAACAATTTAGAGACTTCAGTATTGAGGAATACACCAGAATTTATAAGGTACCAATAATTACTGCTTGTTCTGTGGTGTTAAAATGGTCTCTTTTTATCCATCTATTTGATAACAGTGAACTGACTCTTAAGAACAGAGGTTGCTGTGATGCTTGTCAATTCATTTCCTTGCCAGTGAACTTCACAGTGTTGTGGGGAAGATGTTTCTCACTATGCCAGGTTATGCCTCATTCTGTTAGGAAAAAGCACAGCAGTTGATTTACCATCCAGGCAGACTCTCACTTTACTTGCTGACACCCTAAATATGTTTTATTTAACAGAGTCCATGTAATTGGCCCTTAGATTAGTTCTCCCTTCTCAGAAGCTCTAGAGCTATGTGCATGGTGCTAAGCAACAAAATAATCACAGTTAGATAAATACTGTTCACTTTTGTTTTAAGTCAGCAACAACCTGCTAAACTTAACAGTTTCTATGCAATACATTTTATTAGGAGATAACTCTGTGTTCACATTTCTAGCTGATGCTACAATGCAAAGCTGTGCATGTTGCCTATTAAATTGAGTGTAAGAAATCATAGCAGCAGGAGTTTACTCTAGTAATCAGTGTCTAAGATACCTGCAGGCTGAGTTGAGCTAATCTACAGCCGTCTGTTGCCCACTGTAAGCTCAAGAATGGAGCTGATGTCCACTGCTTTGTGGGAGATTTTGGTGTCATTGACCACAAAATGAATCTTAGGAATTTGGGAAACAGGACTGAGCTAACACCTTCTGTCACTGAATCCAGACTTTGGTATTAATGCTATGTAATCTTACTGAAGAACCAGCTGAGTCCATCTGAAAAGCAGCTTGTGTTTGTCTTTCTTGCAGTGAAATTCTGGAGTGAGTGCTAAATTTTGATTAGCTTAGACATTTTCCGCCTCCTACATTGTAGCTCCAAAGAATTTGTGATTCATTTTACACCATTGCTTCTTCTGGTGGTATTCTGGTGGTATTCTGGTGGTATTCTGGTGGTATTCTGGTGGTATTCTGGTATTGTATTATTCTGGACTTCAAACTGAACTTTTCCATCTCCTTCCTCTTGATGGATATGTAGAAATTGGTCATGTCTTCCTTTATCCCTCATTGCAAAGTTAAAAGAGAAGTGGTCTGCCAAGTTATTCAGATAACTTGGCTGTGCTTGAATTTCTTCCCTGGATTCATGCCAAGTACTCCAAGTTAAGATGTCCTAAGTGGGACATAGTTTGATGGTTCTAGTGGAAAGCTGGCCTCCTGGGGTAAGTGAGGATTGGGCTGTGCATGCAGCTGCATCATCATGGTCTCTCATCAGTGAGCACATGATGACTAGTCCAGCTAGAGCTTTATCTCCCAACTCCATTCAGAGTAATAAGTATTGAGCTGAGGGACTGACAGCTTTATTGCCCTCAGTTAAATCTTGGCTTTTGTACTCTTACACTTCACCAGTGTCATGACAGATAAGGTCATCCTGTTTCTCCTAGGTGTCCCCTCAGCCTTCCTGGTGATTCCTGTACACTCAGCAGTGTTTGTAAGCAGCTGCTGCTTTCTAAAATGTCTTTAAGCATCCTGGTAAAGTAGAATTGTTTTCATGTCTAAGTAACTTCTCTGCAGTCCACTGCTTTTGCCTCCAGCACAGAAAGTTAGGGACCTACCTCAGAGGGTGGTGGGGCTCTGGAACAGCCTCCCTAGGGAAGTGGTCATGGCACCAAGCCTGAGGGAGTTCAAGAAGCTCTTGGACAGTGTTCTTAGGCATATGGTGTGGTTCCTGGGGTGTCCAGTGTAGGACCAGGAGTTGGACTGGATGATCCTTATGGGTCCATTCCAACTCAAAATGTTCTGTCATTTTTTTGGTGCTTATTGCTCTTACCAATTTCTCATTAACATTATATCCAATACTGTATTCAAATACAATGTAGTGCCCCTTTGGGAAAGGAAGTTAACTTCTTTGTTTAGCCTGCCAGCTAACCAGTCAGAATCAGTCCCAACATGTGCTGCAGCTTGCCAGGAATCAGTGAATATAATAAAGGCTAGGGAAGGTTTAAGGAAGACAGAAATGTGGAAGGATGTTTGGGTTGAATAAAAACTGACAACCTTGCTAGGGATTGGAGTATGAAGCCACCATTGAAAAGTGGAATGTGTAGATACACCAATATCTAAGAGACATTAGGAAACCAAGCTTAGAGAACAAATTCACTTCAACAGAATGAGACTACTTTTATTTGCTAAACCCTAAGCTGGTTTTCTTACCCGAATCTGCCATGGTTTCTGTTGCATTCAGTGTTTCTAAGAAGGAATTTCTTGAGGCAGAGCCCTTTGTTTAGCTGCAGGAGGCTTCTCAAAGGCATACGTGGTGCTCAGATGCTCTCTTCAAGTCAGTTGTGGTCCTTGTCAGCTGAGAGGAATGAGATAGCCTTACAGCAGCCTCATTGCTAAGAGGCTGTAGGATTGATATTGCTAGATTACTAAATGAGTTCATGGGCTGTTTGGATTCAGACAAACATTATATCCAACACTGTATTCAACTCAGAGAGTTTCATTCTAATACAGAAATCAATTCAATCAAAATCCTCTCTTTTTAACAACGAAGTGGCATTTCCTGGAATAAAATCAATCTTTGCACTCTTTCTGACCTGTGAGACAGACTTATTATCTGGCTTAATGTGAAACAATAATTAGGCTCAGTCTTACCAACCTTACCCTTCTCTGATATTCTTGGAACTTTTCAGCGTCTAGGAGTGCACTTTGATGAATATTCTGGAGAATCATTTTACCAAGAGAAGTCCCAGGAAGTTCTAAAGATGTTGGAGGATAAAGGACTCCTTCAGAGAACAATGTATGAAGCCATTAATTCAATCTATTCCTGCAGTTTACTTACCATCTCACTTGTATTTCAAATAAGATGTGATGAGTGAGGTTTATATGTAATCTAAGGGGAAGAGTTTTCTTTAGATGTTCCTGGGAGCTGGTCTAGCAAAAGATCAACGGGATTTTTGCAGTCACAGCTGCAAGTTGTTCAATTCTAATGGCCTTTTAATTAGTTTAGTAGCTGCATGTGCCATTTAACCAGCAGAGTTAGATGAGAGCTTTGCTTAATGAAGCAGCTGAACTGGGATGGAAGCTGTACTGGTGGAGTGCAGCAGAATGTGGGCAGGTAGCTCCTTGGCATCAGCAGTGGTGACAACAAACTTAGAGGAGCAGTCTTCAAAAAGACTTGTAACAGAGACAGTCATTCAAGAAAAGGATGAGATTGTCTAGAGTGAGAGGGGTTCCATGGCAAGAGGACCTTGTTTTGGTTCTGACCTTTATCTTATCTGAACTTAGCTGTATGTTGGCTCTGGCTTGCAGTTACTTCAGTGTTTTCTCCCACATTCTAGAAAAGGGACAGGAGTTGTTGATCTTTCAGAAAAGAAAGACCTTTCATCATTTGCCACTGTCGTGCGTAGTGATGGGACATCTCTGTACATCACAAGGCAAGTAAACCAGTCTCTGTTAATTCCCATTTATTTTGCCACTAAACTTTAGTACTTGAGTGCATTTGTAACTGATAGGACAGATCTTGAAGCTTTGTATTTCTGGGATAAAACACCTCGACTAATGAGTAATCATAACTACAACTAGCAGTGGAGCTATGGTGGGATGAAAACGACCCAGGAAAAAGAACTTTTCCTCTCCTTAAGCAGTCTGTTAGTAAGTCTCCTCTTTCCATAAATCATTATATTTTCTCTAGCAATAGACTTGGGGAAAAAAAGAAAGGAGAGATCTCTTCATCTAATAAGCACTTGACAAATAATGAAGGTTTGAGAAAGACCTTTGCTTAAAATGTTTATTGACAGTGTGGTGCAGAAAAGAAATGGCTTGGTCAGCAATGTCTGCATTGACTCTGTGGGCTACCAGCACTAGAATGTCAATTTCATCACTGTTTTCCTGCCTTCTCATCAATCTCCTGAAATCCCTCTGGACTATTTTATTATGGAAGCTTTAGCAGGGTTGGGTTTTTTGTGTGCCAGTAATGTAAATAAATCAGAGATCTAGTCCTCAGGGTAAACTGTGTACAGCTTTTCAGGACAAGGGTATTGGAGAGATGCTGCAGTCAATCTCCACATTTAGAGAGCTGTTGAATCCTGTAGCCAGACAGAGGCAAGGCTGCCACAGCTCCATGCTCCCAGATCCGACCTGCAGTGAGGCTGAGCACCTGTTCCCAAGTAGGCATGCAAACACTTGACTGACTTGTTGGCTAATTTTCCTAAGAGGCAAATAATGACCTATATTTGAGTAAAAATCCAAACAGTTTCTCATGATCTCTTCCAGAGATCTTGCTGCTGCTATAGACAGAATGGAGAAGCATAGCTGTGATGCCATGATTTATGTGGTAAGTAAGGATTGATTCACCAAGCACTTTAGAGCCTGGCTCTCCAATAATCCATGGCTTTGGCATATGCCATTTTTGGCAGTAAAATAGATGGCTTGGTTGCCTAGCATCTGTGCCTCAATATGGCAGCGTTTCTTGGTTCTGTTTCACTTCATGACCTATAGAATGGCTGAAAAAATCAGCTCTGGATTTATTCTTTGTTGTAAAAATTCATTGTTCCTTTGAAAGGAACTTTCCTCCAACTGACATTGTATTTTCTATATAAATGTTGTATTATTTAAACTGAGTGAGAAAATGCTGTCAGTGATACAAAGGGCTGTGAGATGTTAGTGTAGAAATTAATGGTCTACAGTGAATCTGACTTTACTTTAGAGTCCTGATATCTCTTCTGAAATGTACATTTGTATGGCTTTGAACAATGTGAAACTAAAGAACATCAGCATTTCACTTCATGGCTTTGCCTTCATGACCTAGGAGTAATCCTTTTTGAGAAGGTAATTAGATGCAAAATCCTGTTGCCATGAATTCCAGGTGTTACATCTTTCCAGTCTGGCATGTCTTCCTAGGTCTTAATTCTGCTTTGCAGTGATTTACTGGCACAGTATCTGTAGTGTTGTGTGTTTGGGTGTTAACAGCTCATCCTTGTCAAACTTGGAGTGTTTTCTGATGTGCACTAATTCTGTTCCTTAGACAGATAAAAGTCAAAGGAATCACTTTCAACATTTGTTCCAAATACTGAAGCTCATGGGTTATGACTGGGCAGAAAGGTATGGATTGATGGATTTAATTATATATTATATACCTTTTTTTTTCTGTAAGAAAACAAAAGCCAAACCACAAAGGGTAATATGTACACTGGAATGTCAGTGGAGTGCTCTCCTGATGGTGTCCACCTGCCACCATCCTAGGCAAACATGTATCCATTTTGGATGAAACTAAGCTACCAGATATGCTGCTGGTGTACACCTAAGGAACTGCAGAGTGCAAGCAGACATTTGGCCTGTAGCATCTAACTAATGCTGGTCCAATAAGCAGGAAAAATGAAGAAAACAAGCCCTCAGAATTGTGTGCCATGTGGACCTCAGGTCCTCAGCACCTTCATCCTGTACTTCAGCTCCTGCTGGTCTGCTTTACGTGTGACTGGAGAGATCACCATGTGTTCAGGATGTGAGAAGCAGCCTTGTCTCTTATTTCCTAGCTGCTTGGTGTAAAAATGAGGGGAAAAGGGAAACAAGCTTTCAGAAACTTGATGGCATAGCTGCTGGAATATTGTGTGATCAGATATTAAATGGCTGCTTCTTGAAGTATGATATTTCAGCAGAGATCTGAATCTGAGTTTGAATCATGCTTCAGGCTTGAAATATCTATTGGAGGGAAATAGATCTGCACTGTTATTCCCTGTAGTTACCAATCTGAGCAGAGGTAATCATGGATCTGCAGACTAAATCATATTCCTCTCTGGCAGACTGCATGGGTTTCGTGATTAAATATAGGATTGTAGCCTCCAGGTATCCCTCCTTGCAGAGTGCTGAAAGTTGTGTTGACATTACCTTTAGGTTGGAATTACTGTGAGCAGAAGCAATGACTGTTTTATTATTAGCAGTGATTAATTACACTTTTAGTTTAATGTGGCCACAACAGACTTACTATGACTCCCTTTCTAATCTTATTGCCAGAACTGTGTTGCCACAGTAACTTGATCTTTATATGTCCTGCCTCTCCTCAATTTATTGCACTGGGTCCTCTGTACTAAAGCTAGTAGCAAGAGAGATTCCCACAATCACACAAATGACCAGGATATCATCTCTGAACAAACACTGCAAAGGTTTCTCCTGATTATAAAGTAATGGTAGGTCCTGCTGCTTCTCCACACAGGTGCCAGCATGTGTCTTTTGGTCTAGTTCAAGGGATGAGGACTCGGAGAGGAGAAGTCATCTTCCTGGAAGATGTTTTAAATGAACTTCGCTCCAGGGTGTTACAGAACATGGCTGCCACAAAAAGTTAGCTCTTCCAGGTCTTACTCATTGCTTTTGGTGTTCTCTGTTGATTGTATTATCTTTTCTACCCTTCACTTTTCCCCTGCATCGGGCTAATTACAGTGAGTAGGCCGTGATCTGTGTACTTTTTCTATCTTCCATAATATAAACAATATGAAAATAATCCTTTGCTACTCTGTAAGCTTCCCTAAATTACAGATTGGCAAGTTTTAACATTCAGTAGAATCACAGAATAGTTTAAATTGGAAGGGTCCCTTAGAGATCATCTAGTCCAACCCTCCCTGCAGTGAACAGAGACATCAACTAGAACAGGTTGCTCAGAGCCCTATCCATCCTGACCTTGAAAACCCTCAAGACTGGGGCATCCACCACCTCTTTGAGCAACCTGGTTTAGTGTTTCACCACCCTCATTGTAAAAAAATGGCTTCCTTATAATCTAGTCTAAATCTCCCCTTACTTTAAAACCATTTCCCTTGTCTTATCTCTGCAGGCTCTGCTAAATAGTTTATCTCCATCTTTCTTATAAGCCACTTTTAAGTACTGCAAGGCTGCAGTAAAGTAACCTCAGAGCCTTCTCTTCTCCAGGCTGTACAACCCCAACTCTCCCAGCCTGTCCTTGTGGGAGAGGTGTTCCAGCCCTCTGTAAAACTCTTTTATCATGCTTTTGCACTGGGAAGGAGGTGCTGGCCTTTGGGGCACAATCCTCACTCACAGTGGAGTTAGGACTGGAGTTCAGACAGATTTCATCCAAAGGACTTGACAGTTTTCTCTGGCAGGATTGCCAGTAGCTTGCTTGCAACTCCTGCCATGTCATCCTCTCAGCCTCCTGACTGTTCCCAGAGTCCCCAAGAGGTCGCTGCTCTTCAGCACAAGCTGCTGAAGGGAATGTTTGCCTGCACCTCGGCTCTGTGGCTCTCGAGCTCTTTCCTTTCGAGGCAGTGAAGCTTGCGGCATTGGCGGTGAAGTGCTGCCCCCTCTTGTGCTCTCTTTCTCTTCAGCAACCAAAGAGACAGAAGAGCCTAGAGAGACAGCAGAGAAAGTTGGTCTTGCAGCACTAATCATTCAGGTGAGTCTTAAACTGCCTGCTGAGCTGTTGGTATCTTCTGGGAGAAGTTAAACCTTGAGCTGAAGAGTCAGCTCTAGGTGCCATGAATGGATTGTTGCAGGACTTCCGGGGCCTCCTGTCATCTGATTATCAGTTCAGCTGGGATCGAGCTCTTCAGAGTCGTGGAGATACAGGCACGTTCCTGCAGTACACCCATGCCAGGCTCCACAGGTAAGAGGAGTGTTTCTGTGCAGTACTGCTTCACATTTATTTTAACCTTATTAATTTACATCTGTGTTCAGCAGGAGTGTTAACTGTATCCCTTCCCTAGAAATGACACACGTTCACCTCTTCAGCAGAGGTGTGAGGTTACAGCAGGAATCACTGAGACTTCCCAGAAGGGCAAGCCCATTAAAGTGACATTTTCACCTCATTTCCACAGGGCTGAGCTAAATGTCCCAGGGACTTCCTCAGTTCTAGGTGCTGCCTTTCTGTGTGGTTAATGTCAGTGACAAAGAACAGTGGCCCTAGGATTAAGGAAACTGATGGAAATGCCCATACTTGTAAAATCACAGAACTTAGATGTGTTTGGCTACCACTGTACCAGTGACTTTTTTACCATTCTGTTATTTCCCGCAAATTCATATCTTGGGTTGAAGTCAGCTAGTCTGTCTCTGTGTCCATTCAGCTTGAGCAGATGATGTCTACTCTTTTTTTCTTATAAGCAGAAATTACTGGGTTTTTTGTTCAGCTTTGCTAGCAATTTTTTCATCCAACATGTATTTTTTCATTCTTACATTTTAGTTTAGAACAGATGCATGGGAATGAGCAGATAACTGATGTTAATGGAGCGTGCTTGCAAGAGCCAGATGCCATCTCTATTCTTCAGCATCTTCTCAGGTTTGTCTAGTTGTTTTATTTTTTTTATTCCAAACACCAGTTCCATTCAAATAAACTTCTGGATTTGCTGCCAGCCTGCTGAGCAGGCACAGGCTGTGTGAACATGAGAGAGAAATTTCAGCTTGCAATCAGCATGACCCTGCAGACATCTTCATGGACTTCAGAAGCTGTATGAGGGGGGAAAAAAACATGATATGGAACACACTGTGTGAACATGAGCATCTTCATTATTTCTTCTTGTCACAAAAACATGCTAAGCTCTCTGTAAACACTGGCTGCATATTTGCTTGGTCCTCCTTGTTCTGTTTGTGTGCTGTGGGAGAGAGGAAATACTCCTGGGTAAGGTGCATCCTTCAGAACTACTGAATGTGCATAATGCCTGTTAATATCAATCATGTTCTTCATTAGTTCAGTCTTAAAGTTGAGCAGTTTCTCTCCATTATTGCATAGCTCTGTAATTAACATATGGACATAAGGGAGTTGTCCATGTTGCACATCCTGTAATGGAGCTGGAAGCGAGTGAGGCTTCCAGAATTCCTGGGGAGAGCTCCTTCTATCCTGCATTGCCACACTGAGGCTTTCAAAAAAATTCAGACTTCCAGAAGTCATGTCAGAGGCCCAGGTGGCTCCTTTCTGCCTGCAGCTGTCAACTGGCATTGCCTCAAGAGCTCTACCTGCAGTGTGTTATATGCTGCTTGCTGTCTTTGAGCAACAGAAAGAGCAGCCAGCACTCTAAAGAAAGCCCAGCAGAATCTTACTTATCCAGTGCAACTGTATTGCACACAAACCTCAGGGGCTGTTGCTTGGTTTTGATCAGATTGGTGTCTAGCTGCCTTGTTTTGTGTGTGAAAAGCACCAGGGTTAGCCGAGCTCCCTCCCCAGTTCTTGCCTTTAAAGCAGGTAGAGGCCAGGGCAGTTCAGCTTGGTGGGGATGGGCCCCAAGCTGAGCACAAAACAGGCAGTCCACTCCAGACTTTGCATGTGAAATCTCTTCAGCCCCAGAGATGTTGGGAACTTCTTGCAGGCTGTGAAAAACAGGATGTGCACATAGAATCATAGAACGGTTAAAGCTGGAAGAGACCTTGAAGATCTAGTCCAGCCTTTGTGTGGACAGCAGAACATGGGAAGACAAACCCTGAATCTCCAGGACTCTGCCTGTGTTGGCCAGTTTAATACTGCCTTACATAAGTCAATTTTATTCCATTCTATTACATAAACCCTCTTTGTTTTTGTCTTTTCTAATGTTACAAGATTCTCTGTAGCTACTTAAAATTCTAAGCTGCATTTGCTAGAGGCAGCATCCTCCGTGGGGCTGTTTTGTCTGCCTTGCTTATTTAATGCATTTCTTTCTGTTCTGCTCCTAGGAACTTAGAATTATTGTTGAAATGTGAAACCAGACATAATGTTCCAGGAGCAAATAGAGCTCTTGTGTTCTCTTTGCTGTAGGCTGCCTCTGAGCTCTGCCATCTCCAGTGTTTGCATGAGGAGGAGCAGAAGCAATCTCCCTCAGTAATAAGTGAATGAGGAAGAAATAATCAGTTGTGTGCTAATGAAATGGCTTAGGTCTGGTTCAGAATCCTGCAGCTGTGGTTGTGTGTTTGTTCTGATGAGCCTTAGATCTGAGTACAGCTTCCTACCATTTCAACAACAAATAATCCTTCTCTTTCTTCACAGGTATGATGAGGTCCTGTATAGATCTTCTCGGGATCTGCAACCCAAGCACATAGTCAGCTACCTCCTCACTCTTAGGTAAGGTGACTGCTGATGCTGGTGTCTATCTCCAAGGAGGACAGCTCTTCCTGAGCTGGCTCTGCAGCCCTCACACCTGTGCTGTTACAAAGAGTGGGAAGATGTACATTTGTGGGATGGTTTCTCTACAGCAGGAAAGGTATAAAGTATAATATAATAAGCAGTACATCTACATTAGATATCGTACTGATGGAAGCCTATTTAACCTAAGGCCTTTGAAGGCCCATACTAAGACCATAAAGCATCTTGTCCAGGAGCTGCTTTATGCTGCTGACGCTGCCCTTGTTGCCTAGACAGAAGTAGCTCTGCAGCGTTTAACATCCTGCTTTGCAGCCACTGCTGAGCTTTTTGGGCTGGAAGTTAGCTTAAAGAAAACAGAAGTTTTATATCAACCTGCACCTCAGGAAGTTTTTCATCATCCTCATATCATCATTGGCGATTCAGAACTTAAATCAGTCCAACAGTTTAATTCCCTAGGCAGCCTCATCTCCTCGGATGGTAAGATTGACAGAGAGATAGACAATAGGCTAGCAAAGGCATAGAGTGCTTTGGGAAAACTCTATCAAAGAGTCTGGAGAAATAAACACTTGAAGAAAAGTCCAAAGCTCAGTGTTTCTAGAGCCATTGTGCTCTCTACTCTTTTCTATGGTTCCCAAGCATGGCTCATCTATCCCCACCACCTACGACTCTTGGAGCGCTTCCAGCAGCGCTGTCTCCGGACAATCCTAAACATCCATTGGACACATGATGGGACTAATCCGTGTGTCCTAGAACAAGCAGCAATTCCAAGCCTTGAGGCCATGCTGCTGAGAACGCAGCTGCGTTGGGCAGCTCACGGCTCCAGGATGAAGAACTCCTGCCTGCCTAAGCTCATGCTCTCTGGGCAACTTGCCCCTGGCTGTGGCAAGAGAGGAGCCCCGAAGAGGAGATGCAAGGACTCCCTGAAACAACAGCTCAGCCTTGGCCATATTGCTCCCCTGAACTGCTCTCCTCTGGCCTCCACTCAGCAGCTCTGCACACACACTAGCTTGAATGCAGCTGATGCTTTGGAGCAGGCACGCAGGATCACTCTGGAGGAGAAAAGCCAGCGTAGAAAGAATCGTGTCTTGCAGCTTCTACCTCCTGAGGAGTCCTTGTGCTGTGCCTTTTGCAAGCGCTCTTGTCTGTCCCAAATTGGCCTTTGCAGCCAGCAGCGCTTGGAAAAAGCGCTTGGGAGGAGCGTGGATGGAGCCCTCCCCGGAGCTGTGTTCACGAAGCCTGGCCATGATCTCTGAGAGATTAGTAGGTTGGAGGCAGGAGTCTCCTCAGAAACTAATTGCTTTCAAGAAAAAGGAATCATATAGGCTGTAACCCAGTGTCTGGACCCAAAATCACACTGGACTAACCATGTCTTAAAGAGCAGATTTGAGCTGGTAATATGCTCCCAGATCTGAAAATTTCAGCTAGGAAGTTTTATCCAGTTCCCTTTTAACCACTGACCTGAGCCTGTGTGTTCAGATGGACAGAGACATAGTGTGTGACCTCCACAGGGAGAATCCCCTTAGGGACCTGTCTGATTGAGCAGCACATTGAAACACTCTGCTGGAGTAGGCTTGCCTCTGTATGGGGAAGGCTTTAACCAGTTAAGGAAAGCTGTATAAGGAATCATTTGGGAATTACAGGACAGGCTTTTGAGCATCTTTCCAGACCTGTTTTGGGGTTTTTTTTTTTAGGGGAGCAGTGGAGAGCTTGTTTGGGAATTATTTTGTGAGCATTAAGTTGTTGATAGCATGCCCTGACAACACATAGGCTACAGAAAACCATGGCCTCCCCTCAGCCAGGTGAACGAGGCTGTTGGCAATCCGTCTGTGGCATGCTGTAGTTGTGGCTCTTCCAGTTCTGCTGCTTTCTGTAGACCACAGCACTGCTCTTGTCAAGAGACTTGTTCCTCAGCAATCTCACTCTTGTTTTTTTTTTTTCCTTTCAGCCATCTTGCAGCTGTGGCACATAAAACTCTTCCTGTGAAAGGCAGTGCTCCTGAACTAGCCCAGGTATGGCTCAGCTGTTACCTGGCTGGAGGCTCTGGAGGGTGAGATCTACTAGGGCTTTGCCAACCCAGAGGTGTAACCACTTGGGTGAATAGGCACCTGCAGGCACTCCTGTGGGTGGCACCACTTTGGGAAGTCAGGATTGCTGTGCCTTCTGGGAAGGGCTGCTCTTCCTGATCCTCCCAAAACAGAATGTTCCCTGGGGAAAGCTGCTCCAAACTCTTTTCCTTCTCATCACTCTTCCTTCTCAACTTTCTAGATGTAAACATATGAGCATTTAACTTTCTGGCTAATTTCTGATAGTGTTCTTTAGTGGT
Source organism: Bucco capensis (assembly GCA_013396975.1). Classification (NCBI taxonomy): domain Eukaryota; kingdom Metazoa; phylum Chordata; class Aves; order Piciformes; family Bucconidae; genus Bucco; species Bucco capensis. The sequence goes on from VWZO01016040.1 coordinate 1,574,791, forward strand.
TATGTGGGAAGACAGAGACTTAGGATAGAGCTGAGTCTGTCTCTTCTCTCTTGCCTCCTCCACCTCCCAAGTTGTCTGTATTGCTTTTCTAGCTGAAGCACAGAGGCTGACAACTGTTCCTGTGCGGTTACAAATAAATGCAGATTATTTTCTACTGATCTCCCAGGCAATTTCTGACCCTTTAACTGCTCAGTAAATGATACACTAATTACACAGCCTATCTTATTTTCTCTTTCATCTATTTCAAAAGCAGTTACCTAGCTGATTTTGGTAGGAAGTCACAATTAAGCTTTGAGCTGTGCAGTGGAATTGATGGAGCTGCACTCTATTTGAGCTTAGATGCTGTAGCTATTGCTGCCTTTGAAGATGGAGTAAGTGCAAGCTACAAGGAACATTTCAGCTCCTTATCCTGTAAAAAACCAATGTGACAGCTTTCAGAAGTACTTTTTTGGAGCAAGGCTGATAGAGCCCTTCCCAGACAAACAGCCAGCTGTGTAACAGCTCAGACAGTGACAGGGAAGAGGGAAGCTTTCTAAGCAGCCTGTAGTTGCTCTACAGCTTCTAACCTAGGCAGTGAGAGGAAGGATCCCAGCAGCATCTTCAGGCTGTAACAGCCTGTGATGGATAAAAGATTTTCACTTTTTAGTCATTGTTAGCTCTCTTGCAGGCATCTCCTCTGGTTGCTCTGCCCTAAAGGTAGTAGACTAGGCTGGGCATTCCCTTCCAGCTTCCCTGTCGTGATAGAAGTGCCCCTCTGCTGCCACTGCAATGGGCTATCAGCTGCTGGTGTGAACTCTGCTGTTAGTCAGCACTCAGGTGATGTGTATGTACAAACCCCAGTGCCCTGCATGGGGACAGAGGATGTACACAGTGTTCTCACCTGTGTGGGGCTGCTCCTAATTGCTGTCCTGAGGACTCTCTCCTGTTTGGTGGCAGTCCCATGAGGTCACAGCAGCTATCCTTGTTTTCCAGGCCAGGCTCTGTCTCTTCCAAGCTGCACGTTCAGTTCTGGCCAATGGAATGAAGCTTCTTGGCATTACACCTGTAACTCGGATGTGAGCAGGCTGCACGCACTGGAAAGGTACAGCTCTTAGTAAAAGGACTTTATACAAGCTAACAAAACTACTCTCCTGTGAATCATTGCTAATGCCATCAGGAACTTCCCTCTCTGCTCCATCACAGCCATCAGGGAGGCCAGGGCTTGTCACAGTTGCTTTCTCCAGGCACATACTGGGTGTGCTTGACACTGGTGTCTGTGCTCTTTCCCAGGGACCTGGTCTGTATTTGCCCTGTAAATATAACATCCTTCTGGGAGAGGAAGTGGTGTTAACTGGGCTGCCCTAAGCAAGCCAAGCTCTCCCCTTTTGTGGTTGCCACTGTGTATTTAGGCCTGATGGCAGCACAGCTTCAGGTGCTCTGTGTATTGTAACAGTCAGAGCACATCAGGGAATTTTTTCCTATGTGTTGTACTTCACTTCCCCTCAGTAACATTAGCTAAAAGCAGCTGCCAGCTCTGTCACATCCTGTTCCTCACCCATTCCTCTCTCATGCCAATGTGATGACTGAGGGGAGAAGAGTGGGGCCCAGCTGGTGGAACAGGAACTACAGTCAGACGTGGCAGGTGCTGCTTGGCACCCCTGAGCTGTCATGCTGTTGAAGATGTGGAGCATCACCTGGCAGGTAGTGCATGGCTGCTCCAGCCTCTCAAATGCCAAAAGCCTTGGCTCACCAGAGCAGTACACTAGTGGAACATTATGGCACACTACTGTTCTAGAGGTACAGAACTGTGGTGAAAGGCAGAGAGGAGCAGCCTCACCCACAGAACAGAAGATAAGTACAGTTGTTACTGCTGTGTTCAACATGTCCCCTGTCATATAAAAACGAGCTGGTTAACTCATGGCTGAAGGAATCAAACCAGGATAGAGTGCCTGGTTGGCACTCAAATGAAATCCAAGTTTACTATCATGCATTACAGGCACTCCTTGCAAGCTTCACTCTGTATGCACAATAAGGTTTAGAGAGAAAAGGGGCAGATAAATAATCTGCTAGTTTTCAGTGAGTTGTCGGGGAAAAAGACATGCCCATATATGGATCTGTGAGGACACGCCCCATGCCCATATATAGTCATGTGTGAAGGACTCATGCCCATATATGGCTGTGTAAGGCTGTATCCATGCCCATATATGGATGTGCAGGGACCTGCCCATGCCCATATATGGTCATGTCTGAAACAGCCCAGGTCCCTAGTGAGACACACCCATACCCATATATGGGCATGGGAGGAAAGGCCCATACCTATATATGCACCTGGGGGGAGCTGCCCATGCCCATATATGGTCATGTATGGTCATTTGAGGAAATGAGCATGCCTATGTATGGTCACATGTGGAGAGACGTAGCAGGTTGATAGAGCTAGGACAAAGGCTGGACTCGATCTTCAATGTCTCTTCCAGCTGTAACTGTTCTATGATTCTATGATATATGGATGCGCAAGGACCTGTCCGTGCCCATATATGGGCATGTGTGGCCTGACACCCCCCCCATGGCCGTAAATGGTCATGTGAAGCCCCACCCCTGCCCCTATATGGTCACATGTGAAATAGCCCATGCCCATATATGGTCATGCATTACCTAGATATATCACCTAGAAAAGAAGCTTTTCCTGTTGTTAATTAAACTGCAATTGGAATAGTTTTAAGAGAAAACACTGGCAGCAATTGCTCTTTTTAATAGCTTTTTATTAAGCTTTTAGGCATTTCTGCCTCAAAGGGCAAGACAGTTTATCAAATACACAAAGAACCCATTCCCCCCATTATATACATTATCTACAGCAGAGTTCTCAGTTCCTTCAGTCTGCTTTCCCTCAGCAGTGGGACTCTGCATTGTCCAATGTGAAGGGAGAATACCTTCCATAAAACACCCAGCCAGCTCCTCAGCAGCAGCCATGGGAAACTTCACATGTAAACCAGACTTCTGCTTTCAGTCTATCCCACTGAAACTCTTTCATGACTAGCTTAAGGCTAATTGTTTTTAAAAATGCAGTGTTCTAAAAAGTCCTTTTCTTCCTCTTGTCTGTCCACTTCTATGGACAATGTCACACAGTAGCAAGTCTCTCCTTTGAGCTCTTAGTCTCTGCTGGCTGGATTTTGGTGGTGTCTTGTCGAGGTAATCCATAGAGGCAAATAGAAACACACACCAGGAGAGCACCCAGGAAGAAGGTAACAGCTGAAAGGAGACAAAAGAGGTTATTTAAACACCTCTGTATAAGAGGAAACCTTCAGAAAACTAAGCTATATACATTATTATGATAGCTGAGTGACAGTATTCAAGTTACTCAAAACTAAACAGCACAAGCTGTTCATTCACAGCATCTAGACTCATCTCCCTCTGCAACTACCTGAAAGGAGGCTGGAGTTCTTGGTGACAGAGGCTAAGGTCTCCCCTGAGCCTCTTCTTCTCCAGACTAACCACCCCCAGATCCCCAGCTGCTTCTCACAAGACTTGTGGCCACAAGAAGTGGCACAGAAGTCCCAGAGAAGACCTGAAGTTAAACTGTAAAAACTCCAAGGAGACACAACTGATCACTAGCAGCCTGCAAGGAAAGATCNAGGTCTCCCCTGAGCCTCTTCTTCTCCAGACTAACCATCACCCCGAGATCCCCAGCTGCTTCTCACAAGACTTGTGCACACATTAGTGCACAGAAGTCCCAGAGAAGACCTGAAGTTAAACTGTAAAAACTCCAAGGAGACACAACTGATCACTAGCAGCCTGCAAGGAAAGATCACAGAATCACAGAACAATTACAGCTGGAAGAGACCTTGAAGGTCATCGAGTCCAGCCTTTTTCCTAGCCCTATCACCCCACTAAATGATGCTCCCCAACACAACATCCAGCCGTCTCTTAAACACCTCCAGGGACGGTGACTCAACCACCTCCCTGGGCAGTCAAAGCAAAGGCAAAAAGGCACTTACTGATCTGGAGGCCAAAGAGGATGAATGATGCTGCAGTAGAAAGAACAATGGCTGCTGCTGCAGAAAAGCCTTTCATAATGTTATCTGTGTACTTAACAACCACTGAAGTGTAGAGGCCACCCACGCTGGCAAGGACTGGAAAGCAGATAACATGTTTCTGTTAGTAAAGGTGCAGTAGGTTGCTCTTGAAATGAGGCATTTTACTCCACTGGTGTACTCCCTGTTTGGGCTACATCATCCTAATAGCTGAGTTAAAGCAACAGTCAGCACAATGGGATGTCTACATGGCATCTAGTAGATGAGCTACAACTCCTTTAAAGATGAGCTACTCACTACTGAATCATTTAGGCTGCTGTTTCAGCATGATTTTAAGTGGAACATGTGAAATGGAACAACTTCCAAGAACATGAGACTTCTAAATAAAACCCTTCAAAAGAGATAAAAAGTGTGTCAGACTGACTGTGTAGCTCTGTGCAATCAGATCATAGAGAAAAAAAAAGCAAAACAGTGTGGCAAGACCCTAAACCCACAAGATACTTACAGATGACAAACCAGACATAGTGTGTGTAGCCATAGAAAAAACCCTTCTCAAGGACCTGGGCTCCATCTGACATGTACACACCACACAAAGTCACCACAATCCCAGATAAGTACATCTGGATGTTCCTCACCCACAAGGAAGTATCTGAACTCTTTAAGACCTTCTCAAAATAGACTCCTGGAAAATAAAACCGGAAAAAGCAGCAGTTTCAGTGAGATGAAGTGTCATGAGTCATGGTTCATAGTCTTGTCAAGTCAGACAAGGATACTGGAATCATCTTGGCCTACAGACTCTGACATTTGTCTTCCCCAACAGGATCATCTGAATGGGTGCATAACATCAAAAATAGACTCTGTTTCTCTTTACAGTTGTTGTAACAGTGAACAACACTGACAACTCAAACTATTCCTCACTTCTGTTGGATTTGCCAGGCTCCTGTCCAGCAGAGTTTTTTCTGTACACTTCTACACTAGAAAAAGCACATTTCACCCTGGCCTCTGCTATTTTTCCCCAGGACAGTACTGAAATATTTCAGTATGCTGTACAATTTTTCTCTCTCCACTGGGATACTTAGCAGTACAAAAACTAAAAACATGGGTGGAACTATATTGCCTCAGTACTGAGCCTGAAAATTCCTGGGAAGCTTTGTGCTTGCAGAGTACTTGGCAGAGCAGTGACATTCTGAAACCACAGCTTCAGGGGATTAGGAGAGCAAACCAAAACCAGTGCCTTCTGCTAACTGAAACTACAGCTTGGTTTTGAGGCAAGGGAATTGACTTCAATCTAAAGCTCTTGTTCACAGTGCTACACTGATGAGCATTACTTTTATGCTCTGCATCACTGAAATTCCCCAGATACTAGCTCACTAGTCTCCTCAGGAGGTGTATGACAGACTGAAAGGCCAGCACTCCCTGCCTTTTTTACCACTGCTCCCACAACAGGACTCTGCTCATTTCTGCAATCTGCTTTGCATTTCAAAACCCACAGAGCAGTTTGGAGAACCCTTCGATGCCCACCTGCTGCAGGCCCTACTGCTTAAGAGTTCAGTGCTGATTAATGTCACTCAAGATCCTTCATATGCTATGAGAAAAGTATCTTCCTCTTTGCCTCCCTCATGCTCCATCTGCCTCTCAGTTAGATTTACCACACAGCAATGTGTAATTCAGGGCTGAGCTAGAGCAAGAACTGAGTGAGGAGCTCAGTTCCCCTCATAATAAAAATGCAAGTTATTTCATGTGATCACCATAAGGGAGCTATTCACTCTAAAGCCAACCTTATAAAATTGATGTGCATTAATTAACTGAACTGAGTCATTATGGATGTTCCCTACAGTATTATTCTAGGCATTTGAAAGACACTTCCACTTGCAAACTGTCACCTAAAACCAACACTATGTGCTCCTAGTCATTTGCTTGACAACTGGAGTAATCATGGCATGAATCTGTCATAATTACTGCAAGGAAAAGGTCATTATGGGCAGAGAGGATACAGTCCTTTTTTATCTTCTAATCAAGGAAAACATTTAATGTAGAATGTTCTGGTTTAAACATCATGAATTCTCTGCTCCTTTTGGATGTGACCTGCATACAGAAAGAATACAGTACCTGCAAATCCTGAACACAGCACAGCAACAGCAATTGCTACAAACCCTAGCAAGGGATTCTGCTCCACCTGCAACATCAACCATGATTTTAAACAGGATGCAACACTTCAGTAACTTACAACAGTCAGTTACAGAGCTACTTTATTATTCACATTTCATTACAGTATAAAATGGACTTGCTTAGCTAGAGCTGTCCTTCAGCTCAACAGTCAATTGCAGAGCTATTTCATTATTCACATTTCATTACAGTGTAAAATGGACTTGCTTAGCTAGAGCTGTCCTTCAGCTCAGCTCAGTGTAGCTGTGTCACTTTCTGGGTGTACTCTTGCCAGCCCCTGCAGTGCTCAGAGGCACTGCCTGCTTGGCTGTGGCCAGTCCTCCCAGCTCCATCACCTGCCTTTCCCACTCATGCCCCTGCCCAGCAGCTAAGAAACAGAAGACACTTGGTGCCTGCTAGAACATGGTTAGGTCAGTGTCTCTGAAGGGTGTGTTTAAATGACATACCCACACCCACTTCTGCCAAGGGCTTCCATTCCAAGTTCTCTGCTCCAACAGTTCCAGTGCTACCAGGGCCAACTGCTGGAAACACTACATTACTCAGACATACTGTGATTCTGTACATAGGAAACAAATACTGCTGAGTGGAATGTAAGAGACCTTAACCTTAATCCCAGCTGTGCAGGGCAATACAAAGTGTAAGGCAGTTTATTCTTGTGAAGTGGCAAAAGGCAAACTCTTACCTGTACTTTTGTAGCCTGAGCAGGTTTCCACTGCACAAGGATAACCCCAGCACACAGCATGGAGACAGAGAACCACTGCAGCTTACTGAGGGCACGGTTCAGCATCAGGACTGTACATAAAGCTGTGCAAAGGATCTTCAGCTGGTATGTCACCTAAAGAAGAGAGTGGAGAGGAGGTGGGTTTAGAAACTCCTCCAAAACTAGAGAACAAAATAAAGAATTCAACTACAGAATGACAGAATTTTAAACTCATTGATTTCCTACAGATCCTTCGGGTTTTGTACATCAGCAATCACAACAAGATTTCTGGTTAGCTCAGAAAACCACAGCTCTACAGCACAGTGTATGCTCTGACTGGAGCAAAGCATCATTTGGCTTAACCCTGTGGCTGAAGAGGGTACTGTGTGCTGGGCAGACAGATACCTAGCAGAGTCCTCATGAAACAGTGAAGAGAAATGTATCAGTTACTGACAAACCCCATGCATTACCTGGTAGACTGCTGCATCCAAGTTGCTAAGAGCCACAAATGCCATGTTGTTTTGGAGTGCATACACCAAAGATGGAACACTTAATTTTAGCAATTCTGTAGGACTTCCAAATACATTTTCTTTTAAGGATGTTATTAACCTTGCAAGACTTCCAGTTTCTCTGCAAAATAAAATAATAGAATGAAGGCTCTCTTCAACTGACATTTGAAAAGAGAAATCAAATCAGTGAATCCTTGGGGAAGGCTGAAAATTTGGTCTCAGCAATCAGTTGTACCTTCTGCTCACTAAAGAAAAATTAACTGGGAAATAACAGTGAGGTTATCAACAAGTAGAAATCCCTGAAGGTGAAGAAGACATTCTGGAATCAGAAGCTTAGATGCACTGATGTGTAAGAAAGTGAACAACTATGAACACTGTAAACAGTGGAATAAGTTGCTAAATCTACAGGCAGTGGGACAGAAGGCTGTTGTGTCTTATGTCCTGTGTCCCTCCTCTCCTCCCTTTTTTTGGTATTATTATTTGTGTGTGATGTCAAATGCCTGTGATTTTCCAGATCCCCTTTAAACTCGACCTCACAGTACAGCCAAAAAAAGATTGTACCCTTGCACACACCTTTCATTCCTCAGGCAGCCCTGGGTTCCTCTTCTCCCTTGTGTTGCAGCAGATGCTATCCTAGCAGCAGCACACATGTGAAGAGGTCTGGCAGGGTGTGTGGAGCTCCCTGTCACCTTGCATCTTCACACACCTCCTTCACGTACTTACAGCCTGTGCAAGAGCAGGCAATGGGCAAAGAACATGTTGCTTCTTGCTGCTGTCCCCTTCTGCAGCTTGCTCCTCAGCTTACTAAAGCTGACCTCTGCATTGCTAGTTCTCCCTTATCATTTGCACATCAAGCTGACATTTCTTGCTTACTTGTCACTACTACTCAAGTCCTCCAGTTCCCTTCCCAATTCTCTTCATGTCCCATGTTTCCCCTGTCCATTCTTCTCTTGCTTGGCAAGATAAATACCAGCATCCAAAATCACTCCTCTCCCCTCCCACAGGCCTCTCAACTTGCAAGAGGCTCCTTCCTTCACCACCTTGTTCCTGCTTATTTTCCATTCCTGATGAACTCCTGTCTCTGTGCTCCAGGTTCTTAAACTTTTTCCCTCCAAAGATTTATGGACTCTATCCTCACATGATCCTGCCAACCAAGCTTCTCTCCTCCACTGCCTTCCTCTCTGCCTGGCACCAAGCAGATACCTCCTTTTCTCCTTTGTTTTGTTCTTGTATAGGCAGCTGCAAGGGATTCTTTCTGTCATTTTCCCACAACAGAGAGCACACATACACAGCAGAGTCAGGGGCAGTACAGTCACCAGAGGTCAGCATGGTTTCCCACACTCTTGTGCAAGCAAGGTCACACTTGAAGTCCTTTCCTAACTTGAGAGGATACTTTACTTGAGACAGACTTGATGACACATGAGTGTCTTCTACAAGTCATGTCTGTCCACAAGGGACAACCACTGACGTGAAAATCCATACACAAGTAGCACTTAAAGCACAGTTTGCAGTAGAAGGAAGGGGAAGAGTTCATGCTACAGCTTCCCATGGTTAACTGCACAGAATGTAATGAATCATTGCTATTATAGGCTCCTTATTCCTCAATGTATATATTATAGTGGCCAGCAGTGGGAGATAAGATGCACAAGAAAAGCTGGAGTTCCTGGTACTACCCAGGTACAGCTGGACTAAAGTGCTTCTATCTCAAATGTTTAACTGCAAATAAAATATAATTAGCACAGATATGGCTCTACTTTGTAAGAATAAGTCCAAAAAATACCACCCAGTAATAGCTTCTTCTATTGGTCAAGCCTATGGTGGGCTGTCCAACAAGGAACACTCTCCCTGCTTCTGTTCCAGACCACACTCAGTGAATTAGCTGATCACACATTGAAAATCAAATCACAGCAGTAATAGTTTCTGTCTACTTTGACTTTCAGCATGGAATTTCAGCACTGAGGAATAGCAGATGTCCAGTAAGCACCATTTTCACTTCAGCTTTTGAGAACAAGATGAATTATCTAATAGTTCATCTTTGCAGTGGGTGTGCTTTCTGAAGCATGCACTTATCAAGAATCTCTAACTGAAGTTGAATTCAGTACAAGGATCATGTGGAGAAAGATTTAAATCTACACAAAAAAAACCAAACCCAAGCTTCTGTGTACAGCTGATAATGCAAAATAAAGAGTCCAAAGATGGACACTGCAAAATCAAGTAAGAAAAAAATTATCTAGCTTCAGTTCAGCTGTCTTGATGTTGATCTAGCTTGGGCTTAAAAACAATCTGTTTTCTTTGGAGGTCAGAATAGGTGAGAGACAGCAGTTCTGCAATAGAAACATGCAGAGGTTAGAAAAGCTGAAGGTAAAACTAGAGTTTGCAAATCAGCTCTACTTTTCTTCAAAGAATGCTTTGGGTTGGAAGGCACATTTAAAGGTCATCTAGTTCAACCCCCCCGCAGTGAGCAGAGACATCTTTAACTAGATCAGGTTGCTCAGAGCCCTGTCTAACCTGACCTTCAGTGTTTTCAGGGGTGGGGCTTCTACCACCTCTCTGGGCGACCTGTTCCAGTGTTTCATCACTTCACTGTACAAAAATTCTTCCTTATATCTAGTCTAGATCTCCCTTTCAGCTTACAACCATTACCTCTTGTCCTATTGCAACAACACCTGCTAAAAATATTGTCTCCATCTTTCTTCTAGGCTCACTTTAAGTACTGAAAGCCCACAGTAAGGTCTCCCTAGAGCCTTCCCTTCTCCAGGCTGAACAACCCCAGCTCTCTCAGCCTTTCCTCACGGGAGAGGTGTTCCAACCCTCTAGTCATTTTTTTTTTGCCTCCTCTGGACCCACTCTAACAGGTCCTTGTCCTTCCTGTGTTGTGGACTCCAGATTTGGACACAGCACTCCAGGTGAGGTCTGACCAGAGCAGAGCAGAGGGGCAGAATCCTCCCCCTCAACCTGCTCACCATGCTCCTTTTGAAGCAGTCCAGGATTTGGTTAGCCTTCTGGGCTAGAAAGCACACATTGTCAGCTCATGTGCAGCTTTTCATCCACCAGTACCTCCAAGCCCTTCTCCACAGGGCTGCTCTCAATCCCTTCGGATCCCCTAGCCTGTATTGACACTGGGATTGCCCTAACCCATGTGCAGGATCTTGCACAATCCACTGCTTCCTACATTGCTAAGTAATTCTGTACTACCTAAGAACGAAGCCAATGTAATTACCAGAGAGCAAATTACACTTAAAATAAATATGGAAGGTTAAGAGTGGCAGTTGAGTAAACAATTACACAGCTTAAACCATCACAAACGTCTGAAAGACAATCTTTTGGCATGCATCCATGCAATGTGCCTTCCAGGAGAAACCTTGAAAGTAAACACAGTGAAGGCACAGTGTAAGAAAGCAAATTGTGCAGCTGGAACAATGTGAGAGTCACACAACAGTGCTCTGTGTATTGCAGTGCCCAAAGCTGGCTGTTCCAAAAAGGGAAAAGCTACCCTGCTGAACTAGACCTTTCTGGTATACTGCAACCAGCCTGGGTCCCAAGGCACACAGGAACAGATGTGAGAGATTATACACACAGGTGAGGCTACCAAATGCCACCCACAGGTCCCTCACATGAGCTGCTGCAGTCTCCAGAAAGCAGGCTGGATCAGGAACCACACAGCCCACAGCACAACCATTTGTCAGCAGACAGATTTCTGCCAACACTTCATGCTGGCAGAGGGTGAAGCCCAGGACAGGGTGCACCAAAAGCAAAACAGACATTTGCTGCTGGTCACACTTGCTTTTTCTAACACATTACATTTAATGAAAGGTTAAAGAAAAGGCAGTTTGCCACAGCTGCCTTATCAAACTCAAATCCTGCCTCATTTCCAAAGCAAGTAAAATGCCATTTTGATGTTAAGCAGAAGAGATCTGATACAAATCTGAAGTACATCACGCTACTAGATGATCCTCCAGCACAACCAACCAGCCTTCTGAAGGAGCAAAAACCACAAAGACACAGGCAGAGACCCTAAAAGAATGAATCCTACCGTAACAGCAAGAACTGGGCTTTGGAAAAGTCCAGATTATAAGGACTATTCCAAGGAAGGATGTAGCACAAGGAAGCCGAGAGGAAAGACAGCAGACTGCTGGCCACCCTACTTCAGATGCTCACATGTGCACTGAAGTCCTGGTTCTCAGTAGCAGTCTGGGATTACAGAAACTCTTAATATTTACTGACCACAGTCTTTCAGCACTGATTCCCCAAGTGAGTATGGGCAACAAAAGGTCTGCCTGTAACATTGTTTGGGAAAAATTATGAGTAGGAACATTACAGTTTTATGTAACTCAGTAGATGACAGCTCACAGTCCAACTTTCATCTCCACCAATATTTTAACAACCCAAACCATCACAGATAATCCATGCTGACATTTTGTACCTATTTCAAAGCATGAAAAACAAAAGAAAATATGCAGAAAGGACACACCTGAATATTGTGCTGTTTACAAAGCAGTTTCAGTCAAGGAGAACTCACAAGGTCTAATCTGCTCTAAAATGACTCTCCCACAGCACGATGACCCAGTCACGTTCTCAAGCCTACCTGCAGCACTTTGCTATCTGAGAATCTGAGGTTAGAAGGCAGGATTCATTTCCAAAATACTGATTAGCACTCCCATACTTACTTGGCCAAGATGCCTACACTCAAGAACAACTTGATCACTTCAGTGATGCACACAGCTGTCGTTGAGAAGTAGAGCTCTGTCTCCACTGTCCTTGTGTACCTCAGTGCCACTGTGTAGGTTGCAGCAACCAGGGTCATCACTGTGAGGCAGTACAGCTTGAACAGCAAGGTGACATTTTCTGAAAGGAAACAAAGCTGATGTCTCAGCATGACCTTCATTTGAATTTCAGAATAGAATCAGGGTGTTCTCCAGCTGTATCAAATACTACTGTGGCAGCACATCACAGTGACAATGTTCTGAAACACCTCCTGTAAAAAGTTGAAGTCTATTCTCAAAGAAGCTTGTATAGGAACTCCAAGTGTTTGAAAATAAGATGGCCTCTTGCCCTCATAATCATCCTTCATTCCACAAAAACAAAGCATAGACTAGTATTTCTCTAATAGTAACCAAAAAGCCTTTCTTTGCTTTCCTGCTCTTTAGCTGACAGGAAGAGTTAGCTCTGAAGCTGCAGCTGATCCTCTATTGAAGTCTGACCCAAGGAGCACTGGCAGACTAGTAAAAGCAAGAAGAGAGGTAAGTTCAGTATCAGCAAAGAAGAGAATCCATCTAGCAACTCTTACTAAATAAGACAGCATTTCCTTCAGCCTTATTTTCCACCTAATTGGTAAAAGAGTTTTACTCAGAATGGTGATGGGACTTCAAAGAGCTTCCTTGGAAAATTATTCACTGTAGAAAACCCTAAGGTTATGGCTCTTCAAGTCAATTAAACTATACAAGGACTGTGTATCATCTCTCTTATCCCCTCTGTCTTCCCCACTGCTATATCCCTACAACAGTAGCAATTCTTCTAATAGTTTTGCTCTGGACTAACTACTGTCCTGCATAAACTAGGAGTTAGCCCTGAGGAAAGGCAGTTTTTCATTCAGCCACCTCCTCTAATGCCTGAGAGTTTCATCAGGTGGACATGGCCAGGCCACACCAGTTCATTCCCACATCAGAGAATGGCTAAGACTGCATCCATACCAGTAAAGAGAACAGCACATGACTCCAAATAGGCCTTCTCTACATGAAGCCATGTCCCACAACACGAGGCATCAGCAGATGTGTGGTGCCTACAAAACCATTTTTCACACTGGTGAATAATTCTTTATGCATGACATCTGATGGGTGGATGTTGGCCATTCAGCACCATCTTTTGGACCATTTCCAAAAGAAATGTACTTTAATTAGTCTAAGTTTATGTTCCTCTGCTGATGAGGGAATGAGCTAACAGATAAGCTCTGGGCAGATCTGTAATAACTTTGTTCATTTAATATGGGAATGAATTGCTGAATCCAATGTAACTAATGTTTTGGTTCACTTCTCTTTCAAGCCAGTGATGTCTCCTATTGCATAACATTTCTGCAAGGTACAGTTAATACCTCCTTGCTGTGCAATCACTTAAATTAGCTATTTCCTTATAGATAAAAATCTTACTCACGTCAGTAACCACTTTTAAAAGGTAGAGCCAATTAGTTTTTGGACTAGCAATGCTTAAAAGAGACTTACAAGCTGTAATCCATTTGAAAATTAAATTTGGATTGAGGCAAGTGGCAATCCAAGGGCATAACAGCCAGGAAATAAAATTAATCCAATCCAGTTTCACAAAAAATGTACTTTCTAATAATATTTTAGAGCTGACAGAAATTATAATAACAATGTGGTTTTTACACATTAAGATTTTAAGTCGATCTACTACTAAACTAAATTTAATCCTTGGCTACATTAATGACTCTCTTAATATAAATGCATGCCCCAATTTGAAATGGTTTGCAAACTCGAGTAAACCAAGTGGAGCAGCACATAACAAATCCACTAACTATACTAAATAGTTCTAGCATTATGGAAAAAGCTATTTCATAGTTAAGTTTTCAGCCTGAATATTTCTCCAGCCTGGCTCATGTCTGCAACAGTACCAGTGCATTATTGGGGGCAAAAGGAAAGCATAGTTGGGGCACCAATATCTTCTGCTACTGAAGTCTGAACTTACATGCTTAAAAAAGAACTGAAAGAAGCTGCTGTTTCTTTCCCAGAGTTTCTCTCACTGACTTCACCAAATCCCACTCAAACGAAACAACTTCCAGTGGAAGGGGCCAGACAGGCCAAAAGCCTCAGGATATAAAGGCAGGCCTCCCACACATTTCCACAGCTCATCTAATCCCTCTAACAGGAATCTTTTAAACGGCAGCCCAAGGCCAAGCCTGGCACGTTAAACACAAGGTGCACCCTGCAAAAGGCAGCTGGGGCAGTGGGCACCCCAGACCCTGCCTCACACATGCCACAGGAAACCTACACAGCTCCTGGCCCTTCTGCCCCTTCTCGTCCCCACTAAGCCCTCTGCCAAAAGCTAAGGAGCCCCGTGCAAGCCCGTCTATGGAGGAAGTTGCCGGGCGGACAGGCTTTGCCTTCCTGAAGGCTTTAAGCCCACCTGGCTCGCCCGAGCGCTCTGGCATCGCTGCACACACTCCAGCAGGAACTCAGCGTCCGGTGGTGTTTTTAGGCCCTGCTTCAGCGGCCGCAGGGTGGGTGCCGAGGAGCAGGAGGATGCCCATGTATGCACTGACAACCTGGGCCTCACGGCCTCGGGCTATGCCCCCAAAGCGCTGCGCCCCGTTCGAACGTTCCCACAGCAGGCGCCAGCGCTCCTGAGTCGGCTGAGGATGGCCCTTAAGGCGGATGGTCTGACGAGCGCCGGCCCAGGAGCACCCGCTGTCCCCGCCGCCCCCCTCACCGGCGGCGGGAGGAAAGCGGGAAGGCTGTGCGGAGGGAAAGCGCCCCTCCTCAGCGCAGCCTCACGCCCCCTCGCTGCCCCTTCGCCCGCGCCTGCCGCCGCAGCCCACACCGGGGAGGAGAGTTCCATTCCCTCTGGGGTGGGGGAGGCAGAGGGGGGAGCTGCCGGGCCCCGCTTTGAGGGGTGTAGGGGGAGGGAATCAGTCTCCCTCCTAGACCCATGGTACCCCTCGGTCTCGCCCCCTGCCGCGCCGCTGCCCTCACCTTTCGGAGGCGACATGGTGCCCACAAAAGGCACCAGCAGCGCCGGGCCGGGGCCGCCCGCCGTGTCCCGCCGCTCCTCCCATTACACCACAGAGTGCGGCGCGGCTGCCTAGAGCGCCCCTCCGCCCTCGCTTTACCATCGAGTCGGAAGGCCGGTTGGCTTAGACAGGCTCTCTGCCCCGCTGGCGCTTCCCCAGCACATGATTTGGGGTTATTATAGGAAGGCGTCTTCCAGAAGTAAAGGAAGGTGGAAAATGTACGTGCAGCGTGATGGATGCAGGGATGATGAATCCGTATTCACCCTGTGTGTTCACAGAAACTGTTGTCTTTCTCATCTCCCAGTAGTTTCAAAGTCAGCCCAGGTCAGCTGAGGTGGGGAGAGCCTTGCAAGCAGCAGACAACTTGATCCCTTAAATTGTCCCTCAAGAGCAGCCCGGGAATACTACAGCAGGGAGAGATCATGGAAGGATATATAGCTAGCTAGTTAGTATGAGAAGAAAATCTAGAAGACAGGTAGCTCCACAGCTCATGATCCTTGTTCTGCTGTTGATTTGCAGTGTGAATGCATATCAGTCCCTGTTGGTCAGGCTGCTGTTCAGATTGGCAATGCACGTTGGGAATTGCATTGTCTTGAATATGGGATCCATGATACAACTATGGGAAGTGGAGATGATTCATTTAACACTTTCTTCAGTGAGACAGGAGCTGGTAAACATTTTCCTAGAGCAGTGTTTGTGGACCTAGAGCCAAACATAGTTGGTATGTACCTAGTGTTAAAGATTTCTGGTGTAGAAGAGAAGATCCCCTATGGATTCCCTGTGGACTTCTGGGGTTGTTCAAAATAGTGTGGATTTTAAAAGATGTGTATCTGAATGTCATATGGACAACTGAGATTATTGTTATTTGAAATAAATGATGACAGTGAGTTGGCAAGCAATCATTGTTATAAAACCCCCAAGAAAGTCTCAGAACACACACTACATATTTAAAGGTTAAAGTTCAAGTCTTTGGGAACATCTTGATTCTAAACTGCTGTTTAAAATCTGGGTGTTTCAGGCTTATGACTTCTATCACTTACTGCCAGTCAGCAGCCCCAAGAGATGAGATAAATGAAATAAATCAACTGCTGCTAGAATCAACAGACACAGTAAAATCTTTTGCATCTTATTTCAGATATATGGAGGGATTTCGATATGTACATTCAATATATACCTTCCAGGTTTCCCATTTTCACTTAGGTTTCATCTATTGCTCTCGTTAAGTCTACTTTGACCATATGAGTAGTAGGAGATGATCCTCCTCTGAGACCTTGCAAGAATATCTGTGGTCTGGGTACATTGCTGGAGTTGTCATGCTTGGTCTGGGTGCTAACCTCTTTTGGCAAGTACACTTGGGTACAGTTGCCTCTTCTCAGATGGCTGAGGTCAGTCTGCATGGCACGCGTTACCCTGCGGCGCAGATTGGCCTAGAGACACAAAAAAGAATCAGATGAAGTGAGATTCTTTTGCAATGCTTTAGTATTTAAGTGGACTTGTCTATTTCACATCTATGGGCTTCACAAACCTAGAACTTCTTTTAGGACACTGCTCATTACCCAACAATGAAAACCTAATAACAATACAAACCAATTTGAGAGCTTTTCTTCTCAGTTCCCATTCATTCCATTCATAGGATCTCACAATAGTTGGAGGCAAGATGTGAGTATCAGTCTGAGTACTGCTGTCATATTTTGTAGTGGCTTTTATCAAACCTTTGTCTGCAGTTCTGCCCTGGATGAAAAAACCCAAGAAATTAAGTAAAACACTATTAGAAAATACAGGCATCTAAGAAAAATAGCATATGAATATGCTACTTCTAAAAATAAATAGAAACTTGCTAACCACAAGTGGATAATGAGTTTTAGATTCAATAATATTTTGGTTCTCTCTGCCCCTGCTAAACAGAAGTTACTACTAAGTATATTTCATGAATATCATTGCTGACAGAAAACCCTTTAGGCAGACACTACAGCTGAATTTCAGACTCCCACATCCTGAGTGAGTGCTTAATCATTCGATTTTGGTTAAAAAAAGGGGGTCCCAACCACTGCCAGTATTTTATGATGCAGGCACCTGAGTTTGTCTTTATGGATGGATTGAAAATCACAAATCATAATTAGGAGAAGTGCTTACAACTCTGCCAGAGCTGGGATGTAAACTATGTCTTTCTCACCATTGCATTTTTATTACTGTTCCTTTAAGCTGCTTTTGCAAAAATAAGAAAAAGAAATATCAGACACAGGATCTTACTAGGCTAAGGACAAACAGCTTTTATCACTGACACAATCCTTTGGCTATACATGTTCTCCTATGAAGAGGTGAGAACAACATTAAGGGAAAATGTTTCCTATCACCACCCTGAAGACCTAGGAAAGAGAGTCCTTCAGATATTCTGTATGACAGGCAGATGATTGTACTTCTTTCCTAAAGATGGGTATCATCTGTTCTCTTCAGATAGATCAATGAGTGTCCTAGCAGCTGCTCAGCAAGAGGCATAGGCAATGTTACCTGTGTAGATGGAGCAAGGTATTCAAACTGATGTTGAAGCTCAAGCAGTTGAATTAGCTCTGTGTGTTCTTGGGCTTTTTCTATATTCAGTTGAATGAATTTATCTGGATCTTGAGCAAAGGCATATGCAGCTTCCTTGGAACTGAAAACATAACATTTCTCCTTGTGCTTCAAAATTCCAATAGCAGGATTTCCTACAAAAACCCAAACAAACCTCACAAAATAAGTCAACAGTATGATATCCAATACAAATCACATTTGTAATCAAGACTCTGTGTCTCTTTCAAGTCAGTTTCACTCCCTTTCTTTTTCTCATATCAGAATAAATCCCTGAAAATAAGC
Organism: Bucco capensis; assembly: GCA_013396975.1. Lineage (NCBI taxonomy): Eukaryota > Metazoa > Chordata > Aves > Piciformes > Bucconidae > Bucco > Bucco capensis. The sequence continues at coordinate 1,592,761 of VWZO01016040.1, forward strand.
TTTTTTAACCACAGAAAAGGTTCTTTTATTAGGTCAAGAAAACTGCTTTTGAATAGCTCACATCCAGCATGCCTTAGCACATCTGTCACAAAAACAACAGAGAAAAACACCTATAGCAAAGGCAGAAGCAAAGAGCCCATACCTACAGATCTTCCCTCTATAATCTCCTACAATATTTGATTGCAGATCAGCAGCCCTTTTCTATCAAAGGGCATAACACTGAAATTAACTGAAGAAGCAAACAAAGCAGCTGAGAAGCTGGGCAATAAATTAACACAGAATTACACTTCCCTAGTACTTGTGTAGGTATAAATCAGGGCACAGAGCTAGCTACAGAGCATACCTGGGAGAGTGATGCCTTTCACACCAATGGCATGTGCACAGAAACCATGGTACTGGATTGGCAACTGATCCAAATTAACAGTAGTCTCTGGAAAAAGCCATTCTTGGTTCTTGAAATCAGAAACATTCACTCTGGTTCCTAACAAAAGGTTCAACAAAGGATGGGTTTTAGTAACAAAACATCACATAAAATACTATTAGAGGATGACCAGATTACTCTGATCTTTACAGGATGAGGGCCAAGGTCCCCAAAGCCAAATTTTAGCCATGCTTTACAAAAGTTTCTACTGAAAAATCAGACCTGCAGGAGCCTTCTTTAGTAGAACTTGTTTTCCTTGGAAACAAGGAACAAGAGGAAGGTAATATCTTCTATTCTCTTTTCACCCACTTATGTCTTACAAATCCCCTGGAGTACAACTTGGTTGCTAGAGATACCATCTTACAAACAAATACTTCAGGCAGTCAAAACCCCATGAAATTAGCTTTTTTTATTCCCCATCCATTTCAGAAGTTCTGAAAGGTAAAAAAAGACATAAACAAACTTAAGAAATGTTGGAAAAAAAGCAGAAATACTCCTCTCTGATCATTCTGCTAGTTTTATAAAGTATCCAGGAGCTATATTTTAACTTTATAGATAAAAATAAAAGCCCAAACTACACAAAAAATAAATCCACACACTACAAGATGTGTTTTCATTTACTGTGCAAATTCTGATTATTAAAAAAAAATCAATGTGTAGCATTTCCTGTAAAGAATATTCCAACCACAAAAGCTTGGCAGAAGAAGAAAAATGGAAAAGTAATAACTTCCAGTACCCATGGTTTCTCTCATCCTTTCCTCATCACTTTTCACAGTCACTCCTTCCAGAAGAGATGTTAGCACTTCCTGAGGAAAAAGCTGTGAGTGGATTCCTGAGAACTCTTGCAGATTGTTAGTCATATTTGTGAGGAAGTTTAGCAGGAGCATCTCATCCTGAAAGCTGCTCCAGAGCTTAGAAAGTGCAACAAAGAGAGGCTAGAAAAGAAAGAAAATCACCTGAAATCCAGATTTGCTTTTATGTCTGCAGCATAACCCCCAAAAATACATCAGCAAAATATTTTGTACTATCTTAGTAAATGCTTATAATTAGGAAGAAATAGGGTTTCCACTCAAAATACTTACAAACACTTCTTTGGTGTCTACAGAGGCCTTATCCTGCACTGTGTTTTTCAGCTGCTCCATTATTGCTGTAAATTGCACAGTCATCTTCTCAACTTCCTGAGCACTTGTAATTGCATCAGACTGGAAAGAGAATTTACTTCAGGCAAGAGGTATGACAGCCAAAAAAGCAAGTAATCAGTAATAAGTATTTATTAGGATCTCTTCATTCAACTAGTTTCAGGCAACTGTTTTCAGGAATGAAAAGCACCCTAACTTTTCCACAAAATAGAATTTTTTCCTTGAGGTGTTCAGGTAGAAATCCAGGCATTTCTCTCAATTATATACTAGGAGTATGTATAAAAAACCTCTACATTTTCACAATGAAGAGAACAGGAAAATAAAATAAAAGAGAAGTCTTTGTCAAGCTTTAGGATACACAGGAAAGACTAACAAACCCCTGCAGTTTCTCAAAAGACACATTGAAAGGTCTTCAGAAACAGAACACGTTTCAAGACTTTTAATTGTATTCTTCAAAGAGCTTTGATGACTTCCTAAGTGTTAGGGATGCCTGCAGACTAAATTTGCTATGCTTTATGGATTGAACAAGATTGTTTCTCTCATGCCTTTTGAGGCAGAGTATCAGTATGCAAAGAAGAACAAAGTCCTACTGCTAATGAAATGAAACCAAAAGAGAAAACCTCCAGAAATTAAATGGAAGCACAGTTACACTGCACCAAACTATTAATCCATGTTCTCCTTTACCTGACAGTAGCCAAATTAGGTACAAAGCTCAACAGATAGATGATGTAGCTTCTCATATACAGAGACACACTTCATTTCATTTATTTCTGAATAGTTTTGCTTCTATTTCTGTCCTGGACAAGCAGGTAACTCATATACATCCCATCTGCAATAAAACCCCCCAGGATATCATGTGCTGGTAGCTCACCAGAAGGATGCAAAGGAAGGCCTCATATTGTCTCACATTGAACAGTGCTTCTTTTAATTGCAAAGAAGCAAGCTGAGCATGTGTTTCTTGGTCTTCCTGCATGGATTCCAACAGAGCTGTGTACTGGTGGGCTAGCATATGGCAAGTATTCAGACCTTCATCCACAGCCTGTGTAGCTGATGGAATGGCTTCACTCAGAATGGCTGGCACTATTTGGATAGAATAAATAGAAGATACACAGAAAAAGAGTCCCTTAAATCATTAGCAAGTGGTCAAAGTGCAGTATTTGAGCAAAGTAGTCTTCCAATAACATTTTGATTTCTAAATCTCATCTTTATACTCATGCATTTGCAAATACTTGTCAGAAGTAACATTTTAGGCTTTTAGGGAAAAGAGAAAAGAAGAGGAATAGCAAGGTCTTGCCCTATTCTGAATACAGCTTTTGAAGAATTCCAGCATAGCTATTGACATTTTCTGTTATTAAAGAAGTAGAAATGACAAAGATTTTTGTCATGTTAAGACTCTAAAGAGGTTACTCTAAAGTACCAGCATACAGATCACACCCCAGCAACTTTAATCATTTCTCATCACCCATACTCCAGAGAAAATTTTAATTGGATTGAGTGTGTCCTTTCAAGATTTTCATGAACTGCTTTCAAAGGCAAAGGATCAGAGAACAAGTTATGAGGTTAATGACTGCAGGAAGTTAATACATACAACCCTTCTGCATCAACCACACAGGACTCCCTCTTAGCTGAAAAGTATCATCACTTCCTAAGGTTTACAAACTCTGAGTCAGAGCTGTTTCTCTAGAGAGATGAGATACTACTGGAGCTGCATCAGGGAAGAAGGCCAGGAAGAATTAATTGGGAGTACACAGCCCCAGTGCAGTTGTCTCCTTACAGTCATCAATGCTGCCTCCTCCTTTCCCAATTGCCTTGTTGTACAAGCGAATTCCTGTGACCAGCATGGCAAGATGTTTCAGCTCTTCCTCTTTGTTCTTCTTACTGAGTGAGAGGAAATTCATCACCTCTGTCCGGGGGAATACACTCTGCAGGGCAGCTAGAAGCATTGCAAAGGGTGAGAAAAGCCTCAATGTGAGGGAACAGCAAAGAAAACCATGACACAGGTAAAAAAACAACAACAAGAAGTAGGAAATCCATGGCAAATTCAGACATCAAGGCTGAGCAGTGACATTTTGGGTAGCAAGCATTCATCACAGTTTGCCACTAAAGTTTATCATCTCAAGATAAATGAGCTGAGTATTTGACAGAGTGGGCTTGGATCCCACTTTAAAAATGAAATGGAATCAATCTCAGCTTTGTCCTTGGTAAAACTGTAAGTATCCTAAAAAACATTATACACTTCGGCAATAGAAGAAGTTGATTCTGAGTTTAGGATTGAATCTCTCTGTAGGGCTAAGAATGATTCCTTTTAAATGACTGCTGGCAATAAAGCAAAATAAAAACCCCTGGAGAAATGTATTACATGGGAGTATGGTGTTTCAGTATGGATACAGGAGGGGAAAAATGTGTGAAGCATTTGAATTCATAGCCAAGTATATCAAGAGCTGATTCTGTTTCTTGTACCATCAATAAAGAACCTCGCTCTAGTAATCATGGTGTTGGATGATCTCGGAGTTCTCTTCCAACCCAGTTGATTCTATGCAAAAGAAGGTGAGATGTTATTTTTTCAAGAAGAAAAGCTCAATTTCACAGCTGGAAGTTTACTGACCTGTTGTCTCCCTGACAACCCCAATATCTGTTGGGGATCCCAGGCCAGACCTGAGCAGCACATAGCCAACAATCTTTCGATAGGCATCGTCCGTTTCTCCTTGCGCGCGTGGGCGAGTGGCAGTGATGTCTCTGAGCAGGGGAGCCAGCCTTCCCTCCAGAACATGCTGCTGCTCACTCAGTAATTCAGCTAGGGCAGAAGGACAGTTAGGAAGTGTGAGCTAAATTATCTGGAATTTGCCTTAGACAGAGGATACACTTCATTTCCACAGTCACAGCCACCAACTTAAGGTTTCTCTTTCACATATCCATGCTTCAGACATTCAAGGTGCCACTGGCACAGTTAACAACAGTGCAGTTTAACGTCAGCTTAATTAGCATCTAACAGCAGGCAGTTAAGTGCAGAGAACTACTCAGGCCAAAGGAAGCAGCCTGGTCCAGTGCTCTGGCACCCTCACTGCAAACAAGTTCTTCCTCATGTTAATACTAAACGTCCTGTGATCCAACTTGCTCCCATTCCCTCTTGTCCTAACATTGGATGCCATTGAGCAGAGTCTGGCTTTCTCCTCCTGACATTCACCCTTAACATATTCCTAACCATTCCTGAGGTCTCCTCTCAGTCTCCTCTTGTCCAGGCTGAAGAGACCCAGCTCTCTCAGCCTGTCCTCCTTTCATGATCTTGGTGGCCCTGAGCTGGACTCTCTCCAGCAGCTCCCTATCCTTCTGGAGCTGAGGGGCCCAGAACTGGATAAATTGATAAAACATCAAGTTCTTTTTCAGATACATGAGTGCAGTTCTGGCTACTGATTCTCTCTCAGATACACATGTACAGTGCAAGTTTTCCTTGCTGAAGGCAGTTAGCCACTGCACCTGAAAGCAGAATTGTTCTCAGGCAAGCTAACACATGGCATACAGTAAATCTCTCAGATAGGATGAGGTGAGTGTTCTCTTAGATCCAATATTCACTTTTCCCCTCCTATATCCATACTGAAACACCATACTCCCATAGAACACATTTCTTCAGGGACTTTTATTTTGCTTCATAGCCAACAGGACTCATTCTTAGCCCTACAGAGAGAGAGATTAAAGCCTAAACTCAGAATCAACTTCTTCTATGAAAATATTTATTTATATTGAAATTACCTCGTTTTGCATAGTTCAAGTCAAAGTAAACTTGCATCTTAATTGTGCTCAAGGACGGGTTTGTTGTGTCAAGCAGCCTGGAAACACAGAGCTAAGAGAGACAGGGAAGTGAGATCTTTCTCATCACAAGAGAAACATCTGAACTGACAGTGACTATGCTACAGGTTTCACAACAGCAGCACAGTTCCCCTCCTAAGCATTCCCTTGACATGCTATGAACACTGTAAGACATTTATTAACATAAGGCAACACATAGTCATAGTACTACAGAATGATTTGGGTTGGAAGGCACCTTTAAAAGTCATCTAGTCCAACCCCCTGCAGCAAGCAGGGACACAGAGTCACATAATCAGTTTTTTAGTTTAAAACCTATAGCCCCTTGTCTTGTTGCAACAGGCCCTGATAACAAAATAGTCTCCATCTTTCTCATAAGCTCCCAGAATTCAGCTACAGAACCAAGAGAATAAAGTAACATTAAAAATTTGAAAGTGTTCATATAAAAATAAAATGGCATTTTAGATACAGGAACTGATAGCAAATTATGCTGGAGTCTTAGCTAAGTACTGACCCTTAACATCATGTCAGAATTACCTGGATAAGATCTTGCACATCTTTTTTGGTAAGGATTTGATCCACAGTGAAGTCATTTCTTGGATCTAAAATAACAGCTTTCACCTAGAGTTTGCCAAAAGAAAGCTATCAATTTACATCTCAACATATACTTCTTTCAACCAACCTTTTATTTTCTAATAAATCTCAGGTGTAGTCAATACTTTTTGCTGTCATTTGAAGTTTTTTTGACTTCTAAGACTAAGTGAATGATTTATATCCTTGCTTCACATCACTCAGCCTGACAAATGCCAGTCAGCAACTTCAGGGGAACCATTTTCGGTGTGTGAAATTGAGTCACTACCTCATGAATGCCTTAAAAACTGGTTAGAACTGCCAAGTTACAGGCAGCCAAGTTTGAAACTTCTGTATGCTATCAATACATATATCATAGAATCACAGAATCAGAGACTGGTTTGGAAGCAACCTTAAAGATCATCTAGTTCCAACTCCCCTGCCATTAGTAAGGACACCTTCCCCTAAACCTGTTTGCTCAAATCCACATGCAACCTGGCTTTGAACACTGACAGGGATGGGGAATTTTGAGTGCTCAAACTGCTTTGTGTCTGTGTGAAATAACAACTAAAAAACCCACCCTTAACATTTAATTTGTGCTTACCACAAATGCCACCAAGGTTTCCGAAACAGTATGTCCCTGGGCAGCACATTCTTGTCCTATTTCACGAATTATTTTCTTGATGACACCTCTGGTCTGGCCAAAAGACATTCTGGACAAACACAGACGTTAACAAGATTAGCATTTACTTAAGATTTTAGGGTGCATCTTTCAGCATTTCTCCTCAAGGAGCTGAGGGTGCACACACACCCTCCCACAGCCCCCATCGCCCTCAGCCCCTCCGCTCCCCATGCCGTGGCTGCATGTCGGGACACCCTCCCCTTCTCCTGGATCCCTTGGGCACCTCCAAGAAGTCCTGCTCTCACCTGCCTCCCCCGAAGCCTGCCCGGCCTGCAGCACGCAGCGGGAGCAGGCTACAGGCTGCCGGCAGCCGTTGCCACGGGGACGCGGCGGGGCCTAGCCTCGGGCGCGGCCTAGGCAGCGCTGCCACCGTCGCAGAGAGGGCCTGGGTGTGCTGAGAGACGTGCGTGTGCGTGTGACTGTGCGGGGCTAGCCAAACAGCAGCTTACATACAACACAGAGAAATACATCTTCACAATGCATATCTATGGATGTGAACATGCAACACATAGCCACAAAGAGATCTGCAAATCTACAGTGCTCCATACTGGGGCCTGTACTGTTTAATAGTTTTATAAACGCTATGGACAGCAGCATTGAGTGCACCATCAGCAAGTGTGCAGATGACACCAAGCTATGGGGTGCTGGGGATAAGCTGGAGAGGTGGAAGAGGGAAAAGGAAGAGGGAAAAGGAAGAGGGAAAAGGAAGAGGGAAAAGGAAGAGGGAAAAGGAAGAGGGAAAAGGAAGAGGGAAAAGGAAGAGGGAAAAGGAAGAGAGAAAAGGAAGAGAGAAAAGGAAGAGAGGATGGGGAAAGGGGAAGAAAAAAAAGACAATTATATATCTTCCAAAGAAAATCATGGTTTTGGGAAAGGTTTGCAGCCTGCATTAGACCACAAAAATCCATTTAACTTGTTGCTAAGCTACTGAACACTTCGGGTTGCAGACCACTGTTTCATGATCAAAGCTGTTGGATTTCTCCCCTACAATTAGTATTAACTACAAGTTTTAAGCACAGTTCCTGGAAATGGAATTTAAAGAGCCTTCTAACTCCCTCTTCAAAAACTCTCAACACAGAGCTGCTCAGAGACTGCAAGACAGAGAAACTCTTCCCCCCAGTGGTGGGTCTGGGCCACTGATGGCAGTGGTGCACAGCAAAAAGATTCTTGGCTTTGTGAGAGAAGGATTTGACGTATTAGTTTGAAGAATCATTAAAAAAAACACAACAACACAGAGTGATTTTAAAACTGCTATAAAGCTTGACAGCCTAGTGCTTTCTTCATGGGAAAGCTTATCACCTATTTGATGAGACTGCTACTGCATTAGAGTGGCTAGCACTTGGGGGAAGTCACCTCCTTCTCCAGGTATACCCAGAAGACAGGATTTACTTGATAGGTTGCTCAAGCCAATGTGGGGACAAAGGTGCAGCTAAGTGTTCTTAACACCACAGAGCTGAAGGGGAAATAATCCAGAACCAGCTCTGTGACTCAGTAGGCAAATTTAGGGCACAGGCTGAGCACTTGGCAGTCACATTAGGTGAAAGGAGAGCTTGCACTGCAGAAGACACAACTGCCAGGAGGGCAACAAGTATTGCCTTGAGAAGACAGAAATAAATCATCTGAATGCTAGCAATTATCCATCTGGAAGCCTCTTAAGAGTCTAGTTGTATGTGCATACAGACACCCAAGCACTCTAAAGTGAGCATGTTTTCCTTGCACTGTCATTTTTGTCCTAAATTACATGACACTGCCCATTCTTCTTTCCTCCTCCCTCTGCACAGCTTGGCCTTCAGCATCACTTTAATGACTTGACCCATGCCCTGTGGCCAGTGGAGAGACTAGGCTGAGGAAGAACCTGTCTGAGCTCCACTATCGTGGTCACATTCACCAAGGGATTCTGCAGTGACTAATTCTCCAGTCATTCTCACTCAGCACTCATCTGAGAGACACTAATCAAGTTGACCTTCCAGCTCAGTTAGCCTCTCTCTCTACACAGGCCTCCTCAGCACCAAACCTCTGGCCTGAAGGTCTCCTGCTGTCAAAAACAATGCAAGGCATCAGTTAAAGCTCTTTGAAGACGATACATGTAAGGATTTACAGCTGACAATGTGGGATCCAAGCAGAAGATGAGTTACTGGCCCTTTTGTCATCTCTGAAGATGCACATTTTTGTTTGCACCATCTCAGAGCCCTGAAACTACCTTGCACCTTGATGCAGAAACTTTCATCATGGCTAGGCTTCATGAACAAAGATCTGGGGAGGGCTCTACCCACGTTTGTCACAAGCACACTGCTGGCTGAAAAGGCCAATATGAAATAGACAAGAGCAGTTGCAAAAGGCACAGCACAAGGACTCCTCAGGAGGTAGAAGCTGCAAGACACGATTCTTTCTACGCTGTCTTTTCTCCTCCAGAGTGATCCTGCGTGCCTGCTCCAAACCATCAGCTGCATTAAAGCTAGTGTGTGTGCAGAGCTGCTGAGTGGAGGCCAGAGGAGAGCAGTTCAGGGGAGCAATATGGCCAAGGCTGAGCTGTTGTTTCAGGGAGTCCTTGCATCTCCTCTTTGGGGCTCCTCTCTTGCAACAGCCAGTGGCAAGTTCACCATAAAGCATAACAATTAAGGTATCATTAAGGGTTTGAGAATCCCATTTAGAATATGGGAAAGGAATGTCAGACTGTTCTTCTGTTTTCTTCTCCCAGCTCCATCATTTTCTGCTGTAAATAAGGGGTGTTTGGGCATGGTAGTGCTGTGCCTCCTCCCAGCTCCCACTATGTCAGACTTTCACTCTGATATGAAGTTACCTAGCAGGCACAGTCTGAAAATCCCTTGTGGTCTCNCCTAGCAGGGAGCTTTGGCTTACTCATTGTACAGGGGAACTCAGATCAGGAAAGCTGACAATTCTCTCCAGGATGAAAGTGTCACAAAGGCAGCCAGATTTTGCTGGACAAAGTCGTCCAATTTGGCTTTTAATTTAGAAATGGAAAAACTCATTCACTGCTAACATGGCTCAAAAGGCTTACCCTTCATTTGAGCATTTCTGGGGAAAAAAAAACAACCCAGAAGCCTAGAAACCCAGTTAATAAATGCACTATTGTTAGCCTGGATCTCTTCACAAGCACAATGGATGCACTGTATTTGCCAGGTTATACAAAAGGGTGTGGAGCAAAATCATTTGTCCTTCAAACCTTGAGAGCTCTAGCATTCCCTCTGCAGAGGGAGCAGAGAGATTCCAGACATACCATCAGTGAGTGCCTCAACTGGGAACTGAAAAAGATGCATTATTCAGATGAATCCCTACCTAAGGCTCCTAAACAATATCAACATCGCATTAACAATTCAATCAAATAAAAATAACAGAGATCAAAAGTTTTTTCCATTAATCATCCCTCTAAAAAGCCTGAAAATTAGGCCCAGGATTTATCATATACTACTTGATATGGATCAGGTAGTTGACAGCACTCCACACTGATGGGATCCATCATCAGGAGATCCAGGACTGAGGAATTCCTTCTCAGTTCAGGCTAGAGGGAAATTCTTCCAAAGTCATGGAACATATGAGGGAGAGAATTTACTGCTGTGGCTACCTGAGGGGAGAAGAAAAAAGTGCACTAATCATGGGAACATGATTATGCCACAGTTTGTCAATTAACTTCTCACCCAGCTCACTTTTATCCAGCTATAGACTCTCACTGATGTACCAAGATGCTCTTCATTCATCTGTCAGAAAGGAAGGGAATGATCAGTGAATCTGACAGGGAGGGCAGCAGGATTATTATCCACACTATGCCACAGCTCTCCCAGCAGTGTGTTTTCCCTGGGTACCAAATGGATATCCCTTGCAGTTAGGTGCAAATCTGCAAATTCTTCTCCAAAATTCTGAACTCTATTGCCCAAAAGCAATTTTATTCCCAGTGCAGCTTCTCTCCCCAGAGCAGCTATTAAAGGCTTAAGAGTCTGTCAATTTGTGCTGAATGCTTGGCAGAATAATTCTTTAGAGTGCCTGTTTGTAGTGATCTTCAAAAGCAGCACTAAGGACTGGGGAAAAGTGGTATTTTAACATCATGGGTATTAACATACTATGGAATATTAGGCTCTGCCTTAACAGAAAAATCTAGATTTGTCGTCAGGTTGTCTTTTGAGCTAAACCAAACACCCTTAAACACAATACTTTCTGCTACAACCTGATTTTCTTTAACTGGCTGAACCCTCACATTGTTCCCTTCAAAACCTGAACTGAAACAAATTTTGAACCAGCTAACCATAAAGCACATGTTTAGACTATTCTCTGTGCTAATTCTAGCTCAATACATGTGCAACTTCATGCTATTTCTATCTTAAGCCCTCCAGTAATGGACAAAGGATACTTGTCCTTAGAAAGACTTAATTTGGGTGATGAGCTGGGTAGGACCAGCTTTGTAGGATGGACAAGCAAGTTCTTGTTTTGCTTATCTTCTCTAGCTCTAGTTAGTTTTCTGTAGGCTTTATCTCTGGTCTGGCTTTGATCATCTTGAACTTTATGTCATGCTCTCCACTCCTGTGTCACCACACTGCTGGTATTTAAGCAGTGGTGACCTTGAAACGTGCTCCTAGCTCAATCTCATATAGATTCTCTATTCTTGACTGAGTTCCTTTAGTCTCCCAATTATCAACTTAATCTGGCTATAAAATTCTTATTTTCTAGTGTTTGAAGGACTGAGTCATTTGTCTTAATGAAAGATGCATCACATGCACACAGTGAGGCTGAGAACTCCCAGAGAGTTTACCTTCAGCTCCACTGGAAGCTATAATCTCAAGACAATTTAGGACTTAAACAGTGTGAAACATCATCTTTCACAATCTCTTTTCAAAGTCCAATTAGGGATAGAATTCATTTAAAATGTAAGTGGCCTCTAGGCTCAGCTTTAAAAGACAGCACAAGTATTGGCACGAGTGTATTCCACAGACACAACTCAGGACTGAGCTTTGTCCCACACTATCAAAGCAGTAACTTATAGAAGTTTAAATCCTAAGATCTGTGTTCTCTCTAGATCAGACTTCAAAAGTGCCTGGAAAAACACCTACAATGCAAAACTCCCCCAAAAGCTTGAGTTAATAACTATGTATTAATGAGCCTAGCTGGCAATAAACCTCTTCTGTCCCAACCAAGTAGAACCTACCCAAGCCACACCTTAACCTATGAGCAGCAGAGCAAACATTTACACAATACCAGGCTGGAATGTTATTGTGCTCAGGGTAGGGATGAAATAGCCTCTTGCTTTGTTCCTGCAGTGCATCCCCTTACTCCTAATGAAGACAGATTTCCCTAGCCCCCACATCTGCAGTTATCTGTAGGGTGAGACAATCAGCAGACTACTTTGTTTATAAAGATTTCCCTACCCTGGTAACTCAGAGCAGCCTTGCAATGAGCTGCAGAAAGGGCTTTTGACCAGCATGTGAAGGAAAAAGCTGTTTCCAGGTCCCATGGAAGACTTGAGGCTAACTAGAGGCCTGTGCCTAGAGGAAAGTTATTTCCCTTTTATCTGTCCTGAGAGTAGCAGAGTGAATATTTCCACCATTTGGAGAAGAGAAGAGAAGAATACAACAGGTAAGAAAAATGGGCTATCCAGAGAGGGGATATGGGGGTTGGTGAGGGCAAAATAAATCTGAGATGACTATATATGCATATTGTAATTCCTCAGAGATGCTAGTTTGCCAACTCTCACACATTTCTCTGCTGGTTCTGGTTTCCTTAATTCTGACGCCAGTAGATTAGTTAAAACCATTGAAATACTTAAAAAAAATAAGTGTTGTGGTGCCTCCCCTCTGCATAGATACTGTGTGTGCACATAACAGTGACACCACAGAAGAGTCACTTCCAAGGGGAGGGAGAAACAATCTGCTGCCAAGTACCTACCTCTAGCATACAATCTAGAAGGTGGCTCCTAAACTGTTGTCTGTCCTTTTGACAGCTTCAGCAGACTCACCACTTCTCTGGTCCACACACACCAAACTCATTAAGATAACCTGCAAAGAAAGGGGAAAGGTGAAGAGTTCTGCCAGCCTTGGTAAAAAGTCACGCTGACAGAAGCTGAGATCCAGCTTTTACAGCACATTCTGGTTAGCATTATGCCTGCAAGACTTGTTACTTGAAGGACAACTTCAGCTTTTCAAAGAGAACTCACTAGAAGGTGCTGTTAGAGCATTAGTGGCAGGAGTTAGGGAAGGAGATCTGTAGCAGTGCTGGGAGCTTTGCTCACAGTGACAAATCTGCACAGCCATGTGTGAACTTGAACACTCCTTAATGCATTAAATTGGATTTCCCAAAACACTTTGTGTCCAAGAGGAAAGAGACCTGACAGGAACATACTGAGAACCAAGAAAAAGCCACCATCTAACAGCAGCTGCCATTCTCCCTGAGGGGTCATAATGGTTCTTGCTGTTCCCCAGAGCTTTAGACCATAACATACCTCTGAGGTTTTCCACTCTGCTTCCTGTGACAGCACTTGGGTGAGAACAGATCACTAAACTGCAGAAGCATAGATCTTTTTGTCCTAAGTAAGGCTACAAGGCAATTAAGAGAAGATGTATACTGATTTTCTGTTCAGGATTACAGCATCCCAAAGCCATTTTTTTCCTAGAGGAAGAAAGATATGTACTTTTAGTATTCTCAAAGGAAAAATAATTTCAGTAAAGTAAAAAGAAAAAGGCAAGCAGCAGGGACTTCAGAAACTTACAGAGCTTATACAGTGGAACCCATATTATTCACTTCCAAACCAGCTCAGTTCTTTCAACACCATCAATGTCCTCTTCCCCTGTGAGCTTTTCAAGAGCCACTCCAAGTCACTTGACATATTGCTGCTTAGATAGAACCAAGCACAGGAACAGATGAAACTAAGGCTTTCAGGCTTTTCCAGTATGAGAAGCTTTGTGTTTAGGAGGAGCTTTGAACAATATACATTCCAACATCTTAACCTTGGATTTAAAGCTAAAAGGATTGGGGGCACACACTGAAAGAGCCCTGCTGATGTGGTGTGCCTAGAGAAGCTCAGGTTCCCCTCCTCCTGAATGGAATAAAAGAAAGTTTAGCTGTCTTTTTGGCAGCTTTCCAGGAATACTCTGGCAAGATCAGAGAGCTCCTGCATCAAACTATGAAAGGAATTCAAGTCCTCATTGTCCTTAGTGAAAGCCCTGCAGAGGATGGGCTCTGCAGAGCACAGTTCACAATTGGCAAGCCTGCAAGAGCTTGTGTCAGCTTGCACAGGACAGACACAGATCAAGGTCTCAGCCACATGGGTACATCTCTAATTGACCAGTAATAATGTCAGGGAATTAGAGTTCATGCAGCAGACTGGGTGGTTTCCTGTAACACTGTAAGCTTGCCAGCAAAGTCAGCCAGGAACTTTCCCAACTACCCTGCCAACACAGCCCCTTCTGGCAGCAGAATGAAAAGCCTACCAACTTTTCCTTGGCAGAAAAGCTAGTCATTCCAAGCTTTCCCTTAGGAAGCTCAGCTTACTGAACTGAACTCAGTATTACATCCTTATCTGAGTCATGCTTTGAAAGACAGTTTCTTTCAGATGGTTTGTGAGATGGCATGGGAAGTTTCTGCTCTTGAGTAGAGCACTCAGTTTCATCTAAGATGGTTTTGTAACAGAAGAAAGGATTGGTCCAGTTTGTGATGGAGATCAGATTGGTCTTATTAACAAATAGAGTATTCCAAATCACTTTGGAGTCTTTAACCAAGAGACGTCAGCAGATCTTGCACTATCTGTTTAATAACCAAGAGATGCATATTAATGAATGTTTTTATGTATATATTCTTGAATGTTACCCAGTTTCCACTCTCAATTATCCATAGACAAATTGCTGTTTATATTTAATCAGTCACAGAACAGAATGAGTAATAGAAGCTAGCTACAAGAGTAATGGTTTAACAGCTATTTTCTGCTATTGATTATAAACACATTAAGAAATGGGAGATGCAGCTACGTTTTTAATCTCCTTGAGCTGCCTCCTCTTCCTCATCACAGTGATGGTAGCTGTTGTTATTGCTTTCTGGTTCTTCTTCATTAGCACAATGTTTGGGTTAACTAGATTTATAGATGAAAGTCAGAAATCAACCAAATTTACAGTTTGTTTTATTTTCTGGTGTGGAATTCAAGAGTTGCCCTGTACAGGAACACCTCAGGTAGTTAACTTTAAACCTCCAAGCTATTACTGACAATTCCTCATTAATGGGACTTTTAGTTTTCAATGGAGAAACAAGTTTTGTAAAAAACCCCAAATCCCAAACCAACAGGAAACAAACCAGAATCAGTCTCAGAGGGGAAGAAGTCTAGGAAAAGCTTGACAGAAACCCTCCAGCAGCCAGCTCCTCCTCTGCATTCCCCACATGACTGATGATAATGCCTTAAACATGCCAGCAAGCACTTTACCTTGTTCTCTATTGAGTCAAGAGCAAAGGTCCTGCTTTATAACAAAAGATCTACATATATCTCTGTTGGCCTAGACTGTCCACTTTCCCCTTTGAAAGAGGAATCAGGTCCCTGATCCAGTTCACTGCACCACAGCAAACAGCTGGGCCAGAATAAAGGAAGAGGGTGGGGAGGACAATCATTTAATCCAGTTTTACTAGGGACAGTCCATCCTGTGAAGACATGGCCTTACAGGAAGGTAATGCTCATGCCTGGTTAGCAAGGCAAAGCAAAGGTACTTCTGTGGCCTGATGCAGAAAGTGAAGGGGTACAACCTGATTTCAGCATGTAGCTTCAGGTCCAGAGTAACTTCATGGTGCTCAGACACCTTGATGGGTTCTTCTCTAGTCTCTCAAGTTCTAGGACAAGCACAAGAGAACTGCAGGTGTATACTGCACAAGTCTAAGTACCCAAAAGAAAGGCAAGATTCAGTAATAAGAACAAGACAGCCATACTCTTAAAAGAAGCCAAAAGACAGTGCTAGAGACTGTTCTAAGAAGAATAAGATAAAATGTCAATGATCAACTAGAAGAAGAGCCAAGCTTTGGGCAGGCCATGGCACAGTTGGGGTACAACAGTTTTCTTTATGTTTCTACTTGGAAGTTAGTTTACTAGCTGTTGCTAGTCAAGCTGTTTACCTAACTCTTGGTTTGCTCACTGGCCCAAAGAAAGCTAAGAAGATGTGTTAACTGTTAGTACACTGCAACAGAGGAGGTACAGGTACCTCACCCCTTAAAATGTTTCTGTTATTGTTGAGGGTTCATTCTTCCTTTTAGGATTTGTCTTTCCCTCTGCTCACTGCTGACATACCCCCACACAGAATCCTGCCTAGGTATCCCCAAAACACTCCTGTGCTGTAGTTACTAGCCAATATCAATGCCAGTTGTGCCAGCACCTGCATCTCCCACCACTTATGTCACTCATATTCCTCTACTCCATCTGTATTTTAACTAGCAGCAAACATAACACTGAACTGTTGTTAATTAAGCCCAGCAAAGGAAATCACATCAGGAACTTAAGCCACAACTACTTGGTTTATGTCTGCATCCATGCATAGAGAGACTGTATTTGTTCTGAGGTCTGCCGTCCCTTGAGGGCCTGTGGTTCCTTAATTGCCTCACACACATAGGCAGGGTGTGCTCACACTCCCAATGCTGCCAGCATCATTAGTTCCTTTCACACTTGGTTTCTCCACACTAGGCATTCAGAGATTACACAATCTGCACAGCCTCCTTTTAAGCCATCACAGATCTCTCCTGCAGACCTTTGAGGGACTAACGAGCAAGATGTCTCTAGTTTATTAATGAGCTGCTTATCAGCTCTGCTCCAGAGCTCCCTACTAGTTCAGCTGCTCAGCTACAGTAATTAGACAACCCACTTTTCACTCTTTTATAGCATTGCCTTGGACAGAAAGTTGCCCTGTTCCTGAGACTATGGTAATTTCTGGCAATTTTAGACCTCTCCTGAATGACTAATAGAGAAATCCAGCTTTCTGTATTCTTCATTACAGCTCCCTATTCCAGGTTTTGTCTCATGCACTCTGCCATCAGGATGTGCCATCACCAGCACCCTAATGTCCAGATGTTATCTGAAAGCTTCCTTCTTTGCATCATTCATATAAACAGTCATAAAGCACGTACTCGTGCTCTCTGATTCAGAGTGCAAGTCAAGTGGGTAGTGTTACTTTTCATGCTGCAAGCCTCCTCAAACAGGAGCAAAATCAAGCCAACAAACACATGCTGTCCCTGCTTCATGCAATGAAAGGCTTGCCTGTATGTCTGAACTTCTGATTCTATTAGATAAGAATAGCTCATATACTCACAGATTTCATTAGTTAAGTAACTGCCATGCATAAACTGATGGAATATGGCAAACAGCCTTTTTATTTTTTCCCAGCTTGCCAGTCAACCATAATTAATATTGTGCAGTGACTAGAACCAGAAGGGAAAAACAAATAAATCAGGCTTACTTAGATACTAAAAGATTTCCTTGAAATAGCAAGCAGTGTCCATGGCCAATGGCTCTGCAGGTCCCTCAGTGATTCTCTTGCTTGCTATCTTTCTTGTCTACCCATTTATACTGCAGAGCTACTCACTTGGGCCAAGCTGTGGCTCCTTTCATCTCTACACAATCAAGCATACAGACTTAAAGAGGACATGCTGCTTCTCAGCAGAACCAACACAACTTCACCTTGACACTTGAAAGCAGGAAAACAACGTTTATCCTTTCCCAAAAGGCACCGAGAAGCAATGCCAGTGTCTGACAGTCTGTTTTATGCTCTATGTGCTGTGCATACACTGCTAAGTCTACCCCAGAACATGCCTACAGTATACAGATAGATAGACACAGCTGACCAGAGGCCCTTGGTCTCATCTGGATGACTAAGGTCCACCACAGGGAACACACCTCTGTAGACAACCATGGTCTGTATCAGTCACTGCCACTGTAGCCCAAATAAAAAGTGGGCTAACTCTCTAAGACAGGTGATTTTTTTGTCTCAAACAAATGTTAACAGTAAGGCACTGCAGAAGATTTTTTTTTCCTTCTCCAGAAGGACTCAGTGGGAAGCTTCTCAAGTGCTACCTCTGTTCCAGCTTTTGCCCTAGCAGTTGCAAAACAAAAATGAATGCATCATTTCTAAGCATGGTTCATCACTTCATTCTTTAATATTGTGGTAGTTCTTTTTCTCTGAACCACTCTAACCACATTCATATAATTCAGAGCACACAGACATTTATTTCTTCAGCATCACCTAGCTGTAGTTCTGCTCACCCATGGCTGTGAAATTTCATTCTTGCTCTTACACATTCCTAGTCACTGTCCTCTGCTTCTTCTGAGGTGTCCTGTTTAAATGCTTCTCTGCATGGCAGAATAAAATCTGCTTGTCCAGGGGACAGGTTAGGAAATGTGGTCTCAATATACTTTTGAAAAGCTTGTCTTGTTGCTTGTATTTCAGTTTCCAGGCTGTCCTTCCAATTGGTCATTGTTTCCAGTTTTTGGGCAAGAGTCTTTACCTCCTCTTCTGCTGCTTTCAGGGTAACCATCACCTTTTCCAGCTCATCAAGATGTAAGGCCTCTGCTGCTTTGAGGTGTTTTTCAGCCTCAGCCTGATTCTCTTTCTGTGCAACACTCAGGGCAACATTCATCTCCTCATGTTTTTCTTTGTTCAATTGCTCTAAACTCTTCTGATAGAATTCCTTTGCTAAGACACTTTCTTTTTCCAGTTGTTCTAAGTGCTTTCTATTTTAAAAAAAAGGGGGGAAAAAAGGAAAAGATTTGTAGGGAACACTTGTTATTAAGGATTGTTTAAAAACACCCACAATTTAAGTCTATTCAGGTTGTTGTAAACCCTCTCTTATTCAACTAAAATTATACATGAAATCAGAACTTGATGTAGGGTCTCTGAAACAAATGAAGGTAAAGAAGGCCACTGCTGATGCAGAGAAAGGCAGCTGTCTGGAAATGAAATCTAAGAATGCATTTCTAGCCTACAGACTCATCTGTATTTGTAAGGGGTACCAAGAACATCTTTGTGCTACCATGTCAGTAATAAAACCTATAATTCAGATGATGTAGTCAAAACATTATGGGTGCTATTCACCAGAATTGGCTCAGGAACAGGTAAATAATGGTGCATCAGGCCAAATACTTAATGCAGAGAAAACAATTTCTGCTCTCTGTATTGCTCCCTCTAGTTTGCTGGAGCTATTTTCACATAACTCTGCTAGCATGAGAAGTTAAAGAGATCAGCTAAGTTTATGCAGAATGTGATTTGCCATTGTCAGAAGGGGCATCTTTCAATAGTGAAAATGAAGGTATTAAATACTGGATCAAAACTTAAGTTTGAGTCTGTTCAGAAGAAAAGCATCTTACAAAGAAACAAAGCTGAACTGATCTGTTAATTGTGATAGTGTTATTTTGTTTGTGCTGTCAAAAAATGAAATGTATTCAACTCTTAACAGAGAATGGTGTGTTATTATTTTGACTTCAAAGCTGTTAAATTCACAAAACTTAATCTATAAAGGTAGAATCTCCTGTGCCCTGAAGATCTCCACGTGAACACATCAATTTTCAGTTTTGCATAGGTGTCATGCATGGCACAACAGGCACCTGCAATCTCTATTTCTGATGACTCTAAATCAGCCATGAAAAGCAAAACTTCTGGATTCTTGGTTGGCAAAAAAACAAAATAAGGGGTATTTTTCTATCTAGGGTTTCAACCACAGAGAGTAACCCTGCAAACTCTTGCTGGTCTCCTGACATTTCCAAGTATGTTTTATTCTAAAGGGCCTATCAATCTTTTCCTGGCAAAGCCACATCTGAGAAACACAGATACCATCCCAATCACTATTTTTTAGCACAACATGTTTGCCAGCCAAGTCAGGAGAAACACGAAGAGCACCTGTGCTCCTTGGCTGCTTCCTCCAGGGCCACAGCCCTCTCCTGTCTCCTGGCTTCAGCCACTGCTTGCATCTTCTCCTGGGCACACTCCCTGAGGGCACGCTGCAGTTTGTGAGCCATGCGCTGCTCTGCAGCTTCAGCCTCTCTTTTCCTCATATCCTCCAGGAGCTGCTGCATCTCTGCCTTTGCCTTCCTCATCTTTTTCTTAAGGAAAGTTAAAAGCAGATGTAAGTAGTGACAACTTACTGTTCAGTTGGCTTTAAACATGGTTCTGTCATGCATAGTTCAGAAAGCAAACCTGTACAGGAAAGATCTGGAGGTGCTGGAAGGTGTCCAGAGAAGGGCCACAAGGATGATCAGGGGCTGGAGCACCTCTCCTATGAGGACAGGCTGGGAGAGTTGGGATTATTCAGTCTGGAGAAGAAAAGGCTCTGAGACCTTCTTGTGGCCTTCCAGGATCTGCAGGGGCTACAAGAGGGCTGGGGAAGGACTTGTTAGGCTGTCAGGCAGTGACAGGACTAGGGGGAATGGATAGGGGGAATGGATATAAGCTTGAGGAGGGGAGATTTAGGTTGGCTGTTAGGCAGAAGTTGTTCCCCAGGAGGGTGGTGAGCCACTGTGCCAGGTTGCCCAGAGAGGTGGTGGCAGCCCCAGCCCTGGCAGTGTTGGGGCTGGGAGCAAGCTGCTCTAGTGCCAGGTGTCCCTGCCCATGGCAGGGGGTTGGGGCTAAAGGAGCTTTCAGGTCCCTTCCAACCCTGATAATTCTATGATTCTGTGACTCTACATACCCTGAATTGCCTTCCAAATTTTTGTTTAAGCTCTTGTACAAGTGCCTTGTGGTTAGCAGCTGCCTCTTTGAGAGCTTTATCCACTGCATCTTCCTTGTGCATTTCAGCCTTCAAAACAAGTGATTATTTAAGTCTAGCTGCTTACATTCTATTAACATCCTATTAAGATGAAGCAAAGATTATGTAATCAATTGTTCTGCATTTTCTATTGAAGAAATCAGAGCAAGTTAAATTCAAAGCCAGATAGGAAAAGACATTTTGGACTTCTGGCAAATGTAACATCAAGAGCAGCAGTTTCAGAATCTTACAGAGCACTATGGGCAACAACTTTTAACAACCAGTAACTCCTGTATGCTTTAGAGGCCATTTTCAGACCAGATGTAAAATTTGTTATTGATTCAAAGTATGCTTTGCTGTAAGCAACTGGAGAAATAGATACACACAGAAATCTGTGACCAAAGGAGGAGCTGAAATGAATGACATTGCTATAGCAGTGACCTTAATGTCCTTTATTAGCTGTCTTTATGCTACAGGAATTATTCCAAAGGATAATCATCATTTAAATGACAAGAGTGTCATTTAATTTACCTGAGATGAAAGTTCAGCTTTCATTTTTTCAATGTGCTCTTGTATCTCTGCCATCTTCTTTTCATGCTCTTGTTGTTCAATGTCAGCTCCAATCTCTGCACAACCAACACAAGCAGATGATGCACAACAACCAACCAGAGGACAGAAACTTGTGCTTCTCTCCTAACCTCTTTGCTTGGCTCCACAGCTAATTAAAAATCAAAAGGCTAAAAAAATACATGCACCCTTATTTCATACACTGGAAAACACAATTATTGTTTGTGTAGTTCTATAAATGCACAAGGAAGGTGCTGAACCCAACCATTAGCCTCTAGGCATTGCTTTGGATCCCATTCTCTGTGTTTGACAGGGCCAAAGCCTGACACTTCCCTGAGTTATTGTAAAGGGAAATGAAAAAGGAATAGAGCCATAGGAGATCTAGTTTTCACACAGCCACTGGAGGATTAAGTCTCTCTCTTTCCCTCCAGTTTTCTTCCCCACTCCACACGGGTGGGCAGAGTCCTCTTACGGAGCTAACACAAAGTACATAGAAAACAGCAGCAGGGTCAACTGATTTAAATCAGCAAAATACAAGGCCAGCACACTCCTCTTCACATTACTTAAAATGCACAACACTGTTTCTGCAGAATTTCACGCTGATCAGAAACCCCTATGACAATCAGCTCTAGCACATCAAGATCCTTCAGATTCTTGCTAGGTCCTCAAACATATGAATGTTGCCATCACAGAGGTTATGACTGTGATATGCCAGAAAAAAAGAAATCAAACCTCTAGAAGCTTTACAAAGCCTCAATCTAAGGTCAGCAGCCAGAATCAGGTATAAGAAGGTAGGATTCAGGATAAAACATCCCAGCTGGGTCCTCTTGAAGGATTAGAGGATGATCTTTGCAAATGTTCAGTCAAGCATATTTCTTCCCAAACTACTTGAGCCTTAGAAAACATTTGCTAATGGTCTTACTGTCAGTTCTCTTTGGCTCTTCATTACACCCAAATCTGAGTGCCTTTATGCACCACAAGACAAGGTGACCCTGTCCCCACTCTGGTTATACTGGATTTATTAATATTCAAAAGGTAAGTGCAGTTTTTTCTGACCAAGCTTCGTGACTGTCAAGAACAGGAGGATACAACAGCTCTTGGAGCTTTCCTAAATCTCACATTGCAAGGAAAAGAACTCAGAAACAAACTTACCCAGTATATCATGGTGAGTGTAATAGCGTGTCCTGAAAGGCTTATGCTCCCGAATCCGATGAAAGGTAGCTTTGGAAGGTGGTGGTGGTATGACTTTTGAACACACAGCACAACAAACAAAGGAGTCCAGATCAGGACTTCTAATCATTGTGGTATTGCAGTATTTTTCTGTAGTGCAGTTACTGTCAGAAGGCTACTCTTGAGAGATCTCTTGCTTGCAGGCAAAACTCTTATTGTTGCTACAGAAAACACGCAAGCCCATGAAGAGAAAAAAAAACCATTAGCCATCACTTTTTACCAAGTTAGTTGAAACATTTGCCTTCTGATTAGGATTCACAAATGCTGACAACTCAGTAACATGGTGTAGGCAGAGGAAGAGGGAGAGTTGTATGAGGTGACCTCTTCAAGCCTTACTACAGCTCCCTGTGCAGCAACGGTTACCAGGCAGGGCTTGCTTTGCTCACAAATAACTTTCCCTGCTAATGCTTAAGCAGAGTCACAGCAGCCTTTGGCCTCTTAATTGTTGACATTTTTTGCTGTTGAATGTTAACAATTCCTATTCAAACCATATAGCTTACAGAGATTTTAGGAGCATTACAATAGCTACTGTCTCAGGTATCTGAATCATAGCATTTTGTTGCTGTTCTTGATCAAGATGTGAAAGCCAGCACAGACAGTAAGGAACTGGGAAAAACCTGCCTGCGAAAACATTCTGACTCCTAGTCCCTGTCAGGCCAGCTATCATCCATTGTAGACAATGATTTACTATATTGAAGATGAAATTACAAAGAGCAGTAGAGAGAAATCCCACAGAACAACTGCTGTCTCTCAAGGCAGTCAGTCACCTTTCTTATCTTCAGCAACAAAATCTTTTGATAACAAAACCCAAAGCAATTGTCCCTGTAAGTTCTTTTTTTTCCTTTGGCCTGACAAAAGCCATCTTGGGCAGAAGAGGGTTAACAGAGAGGTCTCTTCTTGGGAGTCCTTGGTGGGTCTGGAAGTATGAGGAGCTGAATGGAAAAATGCAACCAGAATGTTAATAAAGGTCCATGGTGGATAAAGGGCACTGCCTGGTATGCACCCTCCCACCACGTTTGCTGGGGTATGGTTAATAGGAGTTTCTGTCTAGGCAGTGTCAGGCACACAGGACAAAGTCTAAGCACTAACAGGAAAGAACCCACCTGTACAGTTTGCTCAAGGTAAGGCTCACGGGCAAGCCCTTCATGTGCTAAGGAAACACTGCAGTGCCCACCTCCCCTCCAGGCACACTCACAGCAGCACCAATCCACTCCAACCCACAGGCAGGGCTGCTGGCAGGACTAGGCTTGTCCAGGTAGATCTCTCCTTTTCTCTGTGTCTGTAAGAACCTGTTGTTTCTAGCCTTCCCACTCATTTTGTTTTCAGTAACCTATAACAAATCAGTTATTTCAGTACTTTGCAATACAGAGAAATTGGATTTTTGAATGCAGCTTAAATAACCTATTCCAGCTGACCAGTTAAGAACAGCTCACAAGCTCTGCCTAAACTGGAGCTATACCTATTCACTGGAAAGCTGATACTGCTGTGTTCACTCATCTGCTGGTGCCAAACAGGAAAGGCAATAGTTGAGTTTTTCCTGCTCTTGCTTCACTTTTTCTCCTCTATTTGGCTACTGCTTTTTTTTCCATCTGTAAGGAAGAGTGTATTAGCATCCAAGGATTATTTTGCCCAGTATTTTACAAATTCCTTTATTTAATAAAACCCTTCAGTGGTTTATCACATCTTTCTTGCCTTAAAATTATTTTACTTGCATCAGTGTTAATTAACAACTTTCAACAGATCAAGAGATGAACTTTTTCTTTTCACACACAATACATAATGCCTTCTGCTTAAAAAAAGAAAAGACAACCCACTGTTTTCACCTAATCAAAGCAAATAGAGAAAGGAGCTGAACAATCATGTAAATTTCTAGGGCATTTACCACTCTGAGGCAGTTTCATGTCTTCTGACACACTGTGGAGATCACAGACAACAATTCTTAAAATCACTTTTATCTGAATAAAAAGATACTTTGTTTGCATGTATCTTAATTGTAATTTATTTGTACAGGCACAGTGTTTTATAAAGAAACTTAAATTGGAATAAATAGCAAGAGAGACATTTAACCATTATTTCAATGGATAGAGAAAAAAAACAGCATTTGCCCTGAAAAGTTCTGTGACTGATTTGCTGTTTTCCTTCCTTACATTCTCAGTCCCACTTGGAAGTTTTCCTCCTCATGTACCTGGCCCCCTCACTGTCAATTGCTTCATAGAGGTCCTTTTTATTCTCAACTGTTGCATGCAAATAACCAAGGTAGGCCACACAGAGGCTGATTGCTAGGAGTCCAAATGCCATCAGAGGTTTGTTCTGACAAGGAAAAGAAAAAACACAACATTAGTATATGTTTTTAGACAAAACATTTTTCATTAAACACAAATATTGCCTTGTCCTAGCTTAGAAAGTGAACACAAAATTACTGTGACAGCTGCAAAGATCATGCAGACTGATCCAAGTGGCTTTGATCAGCAGCAAAAGGGGACACTCAAATCTTCTGACAGCAAAAGGAATTCCCTTTGAAAAAGAAGACTGTTTATGGAGACAGAGTATCACATTGCTCTGTCTTGTGCTTGTCACAAACACTGCTTAAGCATGAATGCACAGCCCAAACCCAATTACTAAAAGTAACTACTACAGCTTTCTGACAGAATTTATCTCAATATACTACTGGGATGATGCACACTGCTCCTGCCAAGCAAATTGTCAGGGTTGGAAGGCACCTTAAAGCTCATCTAGTTCCAACCCCCTGCCATGGGCAGGGACACCTGGCACTAGAGCAGCTTGCTCCCAGCCCCAACACTGCCAGGGCTGGGGCTGCCACCACCTCTCTGGGCAACCTGGGCCAGTGTCTCACCACCCTCATGGGGAACAACTTCTTCCTAACATCCAACCTAAATCTCCCTTCCTCAAGCTTGTGTCCATTCCCCCTAGTCCTATTGCTGCCTGACAACCCAGAACAGATCATATTCCTCTAGAACAGATCATGTGTTATAATCACAAAATCTCTTTTTATGATATGCCCAGAATTTTATCCAGTCTTGCTGGGTTCTGCTAGTATAAAAAAACCTAAGTACCATCAACTGAATTATAAAAGCAAGAAAAAGAAAAAGCATTGAAAAGCTACCAAAAATTCCCTCCTTTCATATCAAAACCCTTGCATTTTATGATATTTTCCCTTTTAAATACTCAAAAGGACTCCTATGACTTAACCTGTCACATTACACAGGCAATATGCCTGTTAAGTCTTTCTGAAAGCAGCTTGGCTAGGTACAAAAGAATCAGACAACATAACAGTGAAATTAAAGCAGGGATAAACAGTGTAATGTTCTGGGTTCTAAACAGAGTGGAAGAAAGTAAGAATATTTTTAGCTACGTTATGAGTGGTTTGCATAACAAGAGATAGTCATATAATGCACACAGAACTGCAATGATTATTTTAAAGCACCTGTGTCTCTCCAAGCATACTTAGTTTCTCTCAGACTGAGCCTCTTACAGGTTTAATGAAGAGCTCTGGGTTCACAGCTCGGAAAAGCATCGTTGTTCGAACACTCCTCAGCCCTGGTTTTCTGTCTTTGGGTGTTTCATTTTCATTTGAAGATTTGGTGGAAGACATTCTAATTAAAGCTGAATGCTCCCTAAAAACAGAATGAAAAACAGACATCATTTGCATTAAAAACTAGACCAGCTACATTCACTGAACATGAGTTCACACTCAACTTGTCTTCTCATAGCACGATTTCTGTTTGTGTGTATATTAACAATCACTTTTGGTGTTTCCTAACATACCCAGCCAAAGCACACTGCTTTTCAACCTTGTCAATTCTGTACCACCTAAAATTAACTTTTGGAGATGCACTTCTTCATAAAGCAAACCTAAGTCTCCTGATAATGGGCTTGGGGTGTTTTTACTTGCCTTTGGCTAATGCTTTAGCTACCTGTGGACTGAGCAGCAGTCTTCGGGCTGCTGGCTAAAAAGACAATACCAGAGAACATACTGTTTTGTTTTTAAACTCCACACGTGTCTGGACAGCCCCACCGCAGTGCGGTCACTCTATCCACCCACCCCACCAGGCCTAAGAGTCAAGTCTCACTTTTACCTGCTCCTCAAGGAGCAGGTCACCTGCATAATGCCACCTGAGCAAAGGTGACCAAAACACACTCTTGGTGATCCCGACCACTGAAGGGCAGAGCAGACACAGTGCTAAGGCCTTCCCTGTCTCTCAGTTCACACAAGGGGAGCAGATACTGGGACGCGCGGGCAGCATTCACAAACTCAATCCAGCGATCGGCCCCGGCCTCCTCCTGCAGCTCCCTAGGGGAGGTCAGGGCCGCGTAGAGTGGGCTAAAGGAGACCACACGTGTATCAGGCACTGTGAGGCCTGACCGCCCCACAGCTGGGCCTGGCTCCCCAGGACCAGCCCTCGAGCAGCACGAACTGCGAGAGCGGAAAGGGCTGAAACCTCCCCCCCACCCCGGGCACTGAGGGGGCTCCTGGCGCCGCTACCGGCTTTAGACCGGAGAATGAAGCGGGCAGTTTCCCTGGAGGAAAAACTCCGGCGAGGACACGCGGGACATAACAAGCAAGGCCAGACCGCCGCCAGAGGCGCCTCAGGAGGCGGAGTGGGACGGTAAACAGCTCCACATCACAGACACCGTCCTCCTCACCCTCCCCCCTCGTCCCGCGGTAATACTCACCCTTCGCCGCCAACGGGGCCTCCCCTCAGGGAGCGACGGAAGGGGACAGGGCAGGCCTACGCCTGCGCCTTTGCCTTCTCCTAGGCGGAGGTTACAGGCGCGGGCGGGAGAGCGCTCGGGCCCCGCCTGTCCCCTCAGGGGCCTTGCAGCGCGGGGTGGGGAGGGATGTGTCCTATCCCCTGGGTGTTCCTCAACGACACATCTCAACAGCACTCCTCAGCGCTCTATAGCCCCGCAGCAGGTATGGCCAGTACCTGCTAATCCTAGAATCACACACTGGTTAAGGTTAGAAGGGACTACCAGAGGTCATCTGGCCCAACCTCTCTGCTCCAGCAGGGCCTCCTAGAGCACATTATTTAAGATTATGTCCAGATGGTTTTTGAGTATCTCTAGGGAAGGAGACAGCACAACCTCTCTGAGCAACCCGTCCCAGTGCTTAGTCACCCTCTCAGGAAAGAAGTTCTTCCTCCTATTTAGGTGAAGCTTCCTGCGTTCCAGTTTGTGCCACTTGCCTCATGTCCTACTGCTTGGCGCCACTGAGAAGAGCTGGCTCCATCCTCTTGCCATCCTTCCTTCAGATACTTCTGTCCACGCACAAGGTGTTCTTCTCAGCCTCCTCTTCTCCAGGCTGAATGAGCCCAACTCCCTCAGCCTTTTGTTAGATGAGAGGAAACAATAGGATATTTCAGGTTAACTTGTCCCTTCTAAATCCAAATGGAGTATCTAAAGATTTTTTTTTAATGTGCAAATATCACAAGGTGAGAAAAAGAGAAGGGAAATAAATTGTGGTGTCAAGAGAGAACTGAGTGCTATGTCTGGGTTTTGTATCAACATCTAATTCACAACATACCATCTGCTAATCTGCTAGGTATTGTCTTAGCAGCAAATGCCACACAGCTGATTTTGTTTAGAAACCATTCAGTACAAAGTCACCTCTGAGTGAAGGTTACTGCTCTCATTTGTGTAATTGAA
Organism: Bucco capensis; assembly: GCA_013396975.1. Classification (NCBI taxonomy): domain Eukaryota; kingdom Metazoa; phylum Chordata; class Aves; order Piciformes; family Bucconidae; genus Bucco; species Bucco capensis. Next base: position 1,620,533 of record VWZO01016040.1, read on the forward strand.
AGAAGCTGATAGAAGGGTTTTTGCATGAGCCTTACTTTTTAGGAGGGTAGCTTGGTTGTCTTGAGGGAAGGGAGTTTTTACAGCACTGTAGAAGAAGTTCTTCATACAGCTCCCAAGTAATTGACACATTGTATGTGGGAATACAAAATATTTACACCACTATACTTCTTCCTAGCTGTTACTGTCATTAACTGACCCCATTCATGAAGATAAAACTCATGACCTGAGGTCATTCGGGGTCATAGCAATATTTTCCAGCTCATGGCAGGATGCAGCATTAGGAGCTGATGCTGATGAGCACTCAAAAGATGCATTTAAAACCTGTGACTTTAAACAAATGCTATAGTTTCCTCATATCTTTCTGATGAGACCAGACACATTATTGTTCTGGTTTGGATAGTGTGCCAGGAAAGATGATCAGGTTTCAGTCATTCAGTTTATATTACCTAGGAGACAAGCAGTTTCCAAAGGCTTAAAGCAAGAACTCCCTTCTCAGAGATGAATTCTTGATTGAGCTGGGGTCCAGCTGTAATCATTTACTGGGACACAGGTAAGTTTGAGTTTCTTGTTACAAAATACAGTTTTACTGAATGAGAACTTGTCTTTCTGATGTCAAACACACTTTCTAATAGCCTGTCCCACCAGTCAGCATAAACCACAGATGTAATCCTCTTGTCATTGCAGTACTTTATAACTACTAAGGAGTTACAAAGTGTAATGTGGCCATTGACTGTCACTTGTTTCAGTAGAAATCTTTTGACTTTATCATTTTTTTATGAGTTGACTATAGTGTTAAAAAAGTAGCCTGAATGGAGCAGTAATACTTATTGAGGATCATTTGCTGAGGCAGCTTTTGTTTAGACAGAGAGCATGGGAGAGATGGGTTATCTGTTTGCCATGAAGGTGATGAGAAATGCAGTAGTAGCTCTATAGGTGAAATACAGACATCATGACTTACAGAAAATTAAGTCATTTGGGCTACTTCTCAATCTGATTTTTTTTAATTACACAGTTTACCAAAGCAACAAAGGAAACAGTGAACTGTGTCTGGCCTCTGCAAACCCATTCATTGCTGTGGAGGAGAGACCACAGCAATTAGCAGCTGGCAAAGCATCACACTCAGCAGCTGCTGAGTTATTAAGTGGTGTTTGTGGTTTCCCTAAATACAAAACAAGAAGGGATTTTGCCACTGCTGGCTCTAAAGCAGGGTGCCAAGTGTGCTGAAGAACAGGCACATTTCCTTCCAGAGGACAGTTTAACAGACCAGTCAAACTTCAGCCTAATCGACAAGATTTATTTTAACAGTAAGTAAGTTTTGCCTCAGAAGGTACACATTAGCAGAACTAAGGGCAGTTTGTTGTTCTTTTCCTTTTTAAATGCTTACTAATTGTCAATTGCTTCAGCTACTGATTATATTTCACCTGGAATGAACATCTCATTTTTCTCCTCCCAAGAGGAGCCATCTCTCTGATTTTGTGTTTCTTCAATCCAGCATTTCCTTCTTTCCTTGAGGAGAAAAATGAGCTGGGGATTCCTACGAGATCTGCTGAGTGGAGTGAACAAGTATTCCACAGGAATTGGAAGGATTTGGGTAGCACTTGTGTTCCTGTTCCGCTTACTGCTTTACATTGCAGCTGCAGAAAACATCTGGAAAGATGAACATGATGAATTTGAATGCAATGTCAAGCAGCCTGGTTGTGAAAATGTCTGCTTTGACCATTTTTTCCCTGTCTCCCACATCAGACTCTGGGCTTTGCAGTTAATCATGGTCTCCACCCCTTCACTCTTGGTTGTTTTTCATGTTGCTTACCGAGAGAACAGAGAGAAACACCACAACCAGCAGCTTTACAAAAGCCCAGGAAGGATAGATGGGGGATTGCTATGCACTTACCTCATCAGTCTGCTTTTGAAAGCAGCACTGGAAGTAGTTTTTCTTGTTCTCTTTTATCACTTGTACAATGGATTCAAAGTACCACCTCTTGTGAAGTGTGACCTAAGACCATGTCCCAATGCTGTAGACTGCTATATCTCCAAACCCACAGAAAAGATGATTTTCCTCTATTTTCTGGTGGCAACTTCATGCCTGTGCATTGTATTAAATCTAAGTGAACTGAGTTATCTCATTTGCAAACACTCCATAAAATGTTACCTGAAGAGGCACATCAAGAAACATCAAGGCTCAAGAGGTGATTCCCACACATCAGGAATCACTGATCACAACAGAGCAGCAGCTGCAGGATGCTTCCCCAACAGCTCTGCATCCTTGCCTCTGAATATACAAGAGGGATGATGTGAAAGAAGTTCTCCATTGACTTGAAAGAAGGTCAGAGACCACCATCCTGTTCCACAAACTGCATTGGACACTTTGCTTATCCAATCAATGCTTTCCAGAGTTTAGTTACAAAGCATTACCAGTACTGGGGTAGCAGTTACAGAATGAACTGCTAATGAAGAAACTATGTGCTTTTTCACTCTGATTTTCAAGCTTTTTTTTTTGCTAAATTAAACCTTTTCTAGAAGTTGGAAATACATTGGCTGCTGCTGAAGTTCACAGTGACAGCAGTCACTCAGATACTAGCTTGCTAGGAAGTTTTACATCTGGAGTGATGCTGAATCAGCATGTATATGGAGATAAAAATGCTTCACACAATTCATAACCTCTTCTGTTAAATCTCTACACACACAGAACATGGCTCATGACACAAATGCAGTTAGAAACTCCCCTGCAGCTGCTGGACAAAACCCACCAAGGTGTGCATGAAGGAAAACAATTGCCTATCAGCCTTGTGTAACTCTGACTGCTGCAGTTTGAACAACTGAGACCAAAACCCCAAATTACCTTGGCCCTGCTGTAGCCTAATGCATCATTTTTTAAGACAAGGCTAGGCAATACTGTCTAAATAAAAAATGCTTCCAAAAGAACTGGTTTTTATATTATTGAGAACAGATTGTAAGACAGCACATTAATGAAAAAGTATTTATTCATAGTTTTTAAAGCAAGGTTTATTGGCGAGAAAATGAAGAGTAACAAACACAGCTCAGCCAGTACAAGTTTCTGACTAAATTTGTGCATTAGCTGCTCTCTCATAAAAAGAATATTAAGCCAAGGCTTGAAGGGCTTTAGAGCATCCCCTAAAGCTCTGTGGCTGGTCAGAGCTTCCTGCTTAGCACAAAAATCTACCTGTGAAACAAGAACTTTAATTCTTTGGAATGTAATATTCAAGGTTTTATTTCTATCTTCAACAGCCATGAAATGACAAATTCTAAAAATCAACAGGTTTCAAGTCTTGGAGGATATTTAAGTTTTGACAAAGCCAGTACCTTACATGAGAAATAATTCTGAAGTTATTATGGACCAACTCACAGAGTAACCCCTAACTGGCTTGTAGCCAAGTGGCTTTTCCACCATGTGCTGCAAAACTAGGCTTTGACAGAACCACTAATGGAAATGAGCATCACACAAGGCAGTTCTGTCAGATTTGACTTGATCTGAGAGAATAAACTTGTCTACTTTCTGAACCTTTCCTCTTGGCCAGCATTTGGTCCTTTACTGGCTCCTTCCCTTCCACAGCCCTTTCCCCACCTTTATACTCCTTCACTCATCCATCCCCCCCTGAAATCACTTATTCTTACATTTTTGGTTCAAATGAGTTTGGAGGCTTGGTCCCTGAAGTAAAGGTTTAAGCTTTTTTTTTTGTGTGCATTCAACTTCCAAGTCACTCAGACAACACTGATAAAATTGCAATGCAATTGCTATGTTTTTGTCTGTTTAAAGTCTCCTCAAGCACATAGCAATTGGTAGTAAGCTGACCTGAGCCCATACTGTAACAGAGAACTACAAAAATACTGACCTCAGTCATCTTTCAAAAGCTCTCTGCAACCATGACAAAGATCTAAGTCTTAGAGAGATCCTCATTCTCTTGCAGGAGCTGCTGAGCCAATTCCTGCTCCAGTGAGCTCCTCCAGCCCTGCTGGCCTAAAGCTCAGGGTAGCATGCCCAGCAGGAGGGAGCTCCAACCAACCAGTTCCTTGGCACAGAAATTAATTGCAACAATAAAGCCAACTACTTTTCCTCACCTGAGCCAGTGATTGTTCTTAGTGTTACTTTCACAAGCATTGCTCCCTCACTATCCAACAGCCACAGACAAGACATGCCAGAACACTCTAGGACCAGCAGTTCCTCCATCTCACTGAGAAAAACCACACCAAGACACATGAGGACAAACCCACTACACTTATTTACACTGAATTAGGGCTCAGGCAGTGTAAGATTTCTTTATAAACACAGCTAACCACAAGAGAGGCTGCCTGCTGGTCTAAAGATGTCTTTCAATCACAAACCAGTCTGTACTCTGCATTCAGACTCCTTGGCTTGGTTGCTTTCTCATCAGCCAGTGCTGCTTTTAGTTAGCACATTCCTGCTGGCGACAGAGAGTTTAAAGGAAAGCATCTTTGCTCAGATGCACCACAGGTCATGGGTGACATGTCTGGGACACAGAGATAGAGAGGAGGAAGGAGAAAGAGGGAGAGGAAGGGACTGGGTGGTGAGGCAGGGGCTAGCAGCACCTGTGGGTGTAAGGGTAGCCACACAGGCTAAGGCAGTGCTGGTAGAGCTGGGTTCAATCACCCTGCAGCCTCATCCTGCCTGGCAGCCCCCAGGGCAGGCTATGGCTCCAGGCCAGCTGTCAGTTCAGGCATGCTGCCACACCACTAGCAGGTTTCATACAGCACTCAAAGGTTAAGTATCTAAAGGCAAACACTAAATTTCATTCCTCAGCAACTTTGGAAGGTGGCTTTAGCAAGACATGGTGCCCTCTCTGAAGTCCATGACATCTTAAATCAGACCTTGCTTTAAGCTTAAAAAGGAAAAAACCCTACACTAGCTTACCTGTTGGACAGGCTGTCAGCATCCACCTTAAAGGGAGTGTGCCACAGGGGCATGTGACTCTATTGCTACAACACCCACTTTAATTTACATGAATTTGGGTGAGAATGAGACAAGATTCAAAAAAAAAAAATCATTCTCAGAAATTCAGACCTTACATTCAGATCCAAACCAGAAATTACTTCTTGGATATTTATGGCATAAATATCCAAGTGCCCCCCTCTTTTTTAAAATACCATTGCAGTAGAGCACTGTGTAGCTAAATTGTTGCATGCTATTCTTAGTCTAAAACCTGTAAATGACATGGTATATAGCATCAGGAGTGTCAATGCTGAAAGTTTAACTTACACAACAGTTGTAAGGTCTGTCAACAGTAGCTGCAGTGGTTAGGTACAATGGAAAATGAAGAGATTTCACGTGAGCTTTGAAGATAAGGATCCACAAAGGTTCTCTGCCCTCTTCTTCTCTGCAGAAGATCCTCTCTACAATCCCTGTGACTGGCATCCAAAAGCAACTGCATCCAGGGAGCCACTGGTAAGTAAAACCATGGTATCATGTGCTTACAACAGTTATAATGATCTCTCCTAGAGTTAAAATGCAAGGATTTGCTTTGGTTTTATCATTCTCAGACCACACTTGTGATTTACTAACTTGGCAGAATGACCAGTTTGGTCACTTGGGAGGGACTGAAAGCAAGAAGAGCAATGGGCTCTGTTCAGAGGGAAGCACGTGCTCTCTGAGAAGGGAGGCAAGTTAGCACCAGACAGTAAACCAAGGGCCATACCCAAGTTGAAATGCTGTTACCTTCTTTCTGCTTTTCATACATAATCCTCACTCTCACAACAAGTCACTTCATTTGGCTGTAGGAAGGTGTCCTCTGCATTGATATTCAAGTAAACTGTCAAAGATACCAGGTAAAGAGCTGAAGAGCAATCAAGTGTAGCATTTAATGCAAAGCTTTACATGGCAAGGAAAAAAATAAAAAACAAACCAAGCCCATCTCCCCCAAGATAAAGACTATTTTATATTACTGAAAGCAGGTCACATCCAGTAATGAGGCTAATCCAAGAAAAATATTTGGTACCACACAATCCAGCTGGCTTGTCCCATCCGAGTTAAGCATAAGCATGCATGACAAGCAACAGTGATGTCTCCTGACAGCTCCCACCAACACCTTCACACTTTGGCTTACTTGACAACCTGGATCCCTGTCGTTTCAGTTAGCAGCATAGGGAGCCACTGCTCCAATCCTGGGCACTACACAAGTGGCATTGCTTCTGAGGCTTATTCCAGTGTGGAAAAGAGAGAGGTGATGAGAGTGCTGCCAGGTACAGTCAGCAAGAGGCAGAGGAGTGCAGAAAGAGCCTATGCCATTGAGATAGAGCACAACCAGAGTTTCTCTGTAAGATCACAATCTCACTTCCCTTTCAGAAAGTGCCTTGTTTATTCAGTTTTTTAATGGAATGGCATAAGGACTCATGTATTTTATAGATAGATAGATACCAAACTGGTATTATCAAAATAAACCATCTGTTTTATAAACCCACTATTTACAGCAACGGCTTCCCAAGTTTTTTTCTGTTTTGCTTTTTTAACAAAAATTAAAACTATACACCAAATCTAAGTTACAGAAACAAAAATACCCTTTATAAGATCACATGTATAAAACAAGAAATGAAATGTGATTTTATTTAAGGCAATACTGGGCTACTTCACAAATCACCACCTCAAATATATACACTGCTCCACACTACTAATTTTCTATCACATTCACAATGGATTCTTGAATACCAAATATTGTTTTAAATCTCCCATGTAGCAAACTAGTTTTATTCAGATTTCCATTTTTTTAATTATGGAATCATAAATGCTTTGTATCCAATTAAAAGCAATGAAAAATGTAGCTATAAGAAAACTATTATATTTATGAGTTAACTACATATGAATCTCATCCAGAGATACTGGATGTTGAGTTACAAAAATGAGCATGTGTCAGTACATTTAATCTATGAAATGTGATCTTATCCAGCTCCTTCTCCTGTAAATAAATGCTTTATGCAAAATAAACTGGATATGGCAGACTGAGTTAAGTTTTAGTTCAAAACTTCTTAATTTAAAATGACTACAGGACAGCTTTAAAAACTTGGCTCACTTAGTTACAAATTAAAATTCCCAATATAAATGTGTCATTTAATAGTTTAGACTTACAGACTGCTGGTGGCAGCAAATGATTTACAATAATAAATATATACAAAACAAAAAAAAAATGTATCTACAAATAAAGAGGACTGTTATACATGAGCAGTGACCTGGTGAAAGATACCAATCACAGACAACTCACAAAGATTTAGTTCAAGGAAAGGACAGTCTTGATAGAAAGTTGAGGTTTTGATCAAGTATTTACAAAAACTGAAGCAATTACTCTGTTCTTCAAGTCCCATAGGGATAAAAAGAAATAAGACATTTACATGACTCAGGTCATGTTTTTTGCTAGATTAAATCACTTCAAAATAAAAAGAGCTCCACAGTTACTAGCATGCTGGATGGCTTCCTATTCAAAATAAATTCTGTTAAAGGTCATAGCTATAAACACAGCAGGTTCTCAGTATTTTGACTCCCCTTCCTTGGTGCCTACAACAATTACTTTTGCAGCTTTAACCTCTGGATTATCTTCCCAACGTCCTTCAAGCTTTCTCAAGCTGACTACAGGTTTCATCTCCTGAAGCTGCTTCAACACATGCTCAGTGCAGTCTTTAAAAGTCTTGTCTAGCAGTATCTTTACATTATCACCACATGGAAGCTGTGAGGGGTTGGCAAAAGGGACAAGGGTTTCAGTTTCAGAAGATGAAGCACTAGTGAGATGATTAGTTGCTACAGAGGTCTTCTCGGTGGGCTTTCGGGCATTTGAATGGGATCCTTTTTTGGTTCCACTGCTAGGGTTGTCTCTTTCAGTGTTTCTCTTTTGCTTCACAGCAGACTCTTCAAGGAACTTGAGGAATGACACTTCAAAACCCATTGGCTTAAACGAGCTCCAGTCGAAAGCTGCAGGTTGCTCTTCAGCTGTCTGGATGGCAACAGCAGTCTCCTCCTCCCTGTGCGCGCTGCTCGTGTCAACAGGCAGCACTTCCTCAGGCTTTTCAACTTTCCTCCTCTTACTCTGAGATACATTTTTTTCTTTGTTAGCTCTTTTTAAATTGTTTGCTTTTTGCTTTTCTGAGGGGCAGGAGGTGGTCTCCTGCAAGTCACTATTTACATTGGAAGAGATTTTTGCTTGACTTTCAGCACTTGTGCAATCCTCGTTGTTCAGTTTGGTAATGAACAGTTCTGTCAGCTCATCCACCTCATCCTTCTCACCTTTCTCAGCTTCCTTCTGTGGTAACGTAGATGTGCTTGAATCATTATTGCTCACTGTCACACTTGGCTCAGGCTCTTTCACATCACTTTTTTGAGCAGTCTCCTCCTGCTCACAGGAGGCTTCTTTTACTTGTGGGACTGAGTGCTTTTTAGATACAATAAGAAGATTTCTGTGTTGGGAAGTAAATGCTTTGGACAGCTTGTGACATTTATAATGCCTTATGATGTTACTTTCACTTGTAACTACAGAGGAACATCCCTTTATCATACATGGATACTGAGTTATGAACCTGCTTGTACATTCTGATAATGCATCATTTCTAGCCTTTATTGAGTACACGTGCTTGCCACGTTTCAGTGAATAAGCTTTATTTTCTTGAATTTGCACTGCTTTCGAGTTTTTGTTTTCCAAGTTCACGTTCTTCTTCCGTTTTGTTTTCACTGACAGCCTGTTACCTTCTCTTCCTGCTCTGTTTTTTAGTCCTCTCTGTCTGGCCTTCAATGGTTTCTCCTGATTTGCTTTGCTTGAAATGTTTTCCTGACCTGGTGTCAGTCTCCTGGGTCTTATGAGATGATCTTTATGCCTGTCATTATGTTTGTTAAAAATATGTCTCAAGAGGTTAGACCTGGTAGCATAAATACGGTCACAGCCCTCACAGTCACACTTGAAGACACCATCATCTTCCACTTTGCTTGGCCTTATCTTAACACTGTGATCTGCCTCGAGATGCACAATGTAGTTAAGATACGTTGTAAACGAAGCCTTACATTGAGACTGATCACAAAAAAACCTTCCCACCTCTGGAGCAGATTTCATGTTTCCAATTTGCTCTGGGGTCAAGTTATGAAGCTTCATGTAATGTTGGATCAAGCTGGTAACCTCCTGGAAGATGCGAGAGCAGTCGCTCACCTCACACCTGAACTCTCTGATGGCAGGTTTGGTTTCCACCTCCTCGTGTTCCTCTTTGCTCGGCTCATTCTCCTCCTCCACTTCAGCAGAGAAGGCAGGGAGGTCCGATTTGTGCACAGCTTGGTAATGAAGGATTAGGTTTTGCTGTATTGTAAAAGCTGCAAAGCAGCCCTGATGGACACACCGGTATGGTCTGTAAGGGCTGTACCTAGTGGGGAACTCCAGAGATTTTGTTACAGGCTTCCTACGTTTTCTCTCCTCTTTTTCTTTCCTGTACCTCCTAACCTTGTGGACTTTGAGTTGTGCCTGTGTGTTATCAAACGAAGCTGCATTATGCTGCTCTGGTGGAAGAGAAACCACTTGGGGAAATTGTTCTAGTCTTTCAGGAATATTATTTTCTGGTAGAAGTTTTTCCAAGACTTTTACAGGCTCTACAACTTCCTTTATCTGAACTTCATTAACCAATGGAGCTGTAGCTTTGTTTTCTATTATTAGTGTCTGTAAAGTTTTTATCTCCATAGGTCGTGGGGCTGTGTTTACAGTTTCATTTTGTGATCTTCTGCCATAAGGTCTCTTAATTTTTAATTTTACCATCTCCTCTGTTGTGAAATGATGAACCAGCTGACAGTGTGCTCTGAGATTGGAGTTTCTTGTGAATGTTTTTGGGCAGGTAGGTACAACACATTTGAAGGGGGCATACTTCAGCTGATGTTTCTTAATTTCAAGTATCATTTCTGGAGTGTACTGATGAATCTTGGCATAGTGTTTAAATAAAGCATCTTTTGTCATAGCACTGTAATTGCAGCCTGGATCCTGGCACACAAAAGGCTTATTAACTTTATCACTAAACTGGATGTTATTTGCCTCTGAAGACAGCTGGATGAGGGGTTTATTTTCAGTTGCTATGACAGGAACTGTTGGTGCTAGCATTGGAGGACACTGGGAAACAGTCTCAGAGACCTCAATGGGGGAATCACTTTCTAGTTTCAGTTTTTGCAAGCCCTCCAAAATTTCCAATATTTGAGTATCATCCTTTGGAGATGTTTCAGACTGAGCAGAGCTACTCTTTGCAGCAGTGCCATTCCCTGTGTGCACAGCAAACTGGGTTGGAGTGGGTACTTTTAGGCTCTGTGCAGAATTTCCCAAGGAAGTCTGTGCATTATTTCCTTGTGAGGTCTGTCCTGAAGTGGCAACAGTATCCTGAATTTCAGTTTTCACCTCAAGCAGCTGTGAATTCAGAGCAGTTTTAATTATCTCTAGCGTTTTCTCAAAGTTCTGCATAACGTTGTCTTCAGAAATCTGTTCCTCTGAGTTTGTCTGCACACAAGAACTTACAGGCATCATTTGGGAATCCCCATTTTCAGTTTTTACTGTTAAAGGGGGTAGAGGTGTATGAGCCTCGAGAGTTGTTTTAAAGTTCTCTTTGATACTGGCCACAAGTAACTGATTGTCAACATTGCTGAGTTTCTGTGTCAGATTTTCCACCACTTGAGAGTCACAATTTGCCAGCAAGCTGGACTGAAAGTTTTCTCCCTGTATTTGCAGGTTTCCTTCAGTGCTTTTTGCTACAAGCCCCACTCTTGTATTATTCACTGCTACTTTCTGTGGTGTACTGGGTGCAAGCAAGGGTGCAGTTGCTTTTCTCTTCCTCTTTGAAGCACTAGTTCCCTTCTTATTCAAGTCGCTTGCTCCTGAATTCTTGGGACTACTTATAACTGAAACTCGAGAACTGCTCCCTGCAAAGTTTTGTGCTGCTCCAACAGTACTAGAAAATGAGCTAGGGCATAAGCCATTTTCAAGAGTCTTTAGCATTAAGTCCTCTGTTGCAAAACCAGGCAAGTTCTTGCATTCACTTAGTGGAGGAATTTTGGCATTGAGGGTCCTGTTTTGGTCTGTTAGCAGGGAGCTGGGGTTACAGACTGTCTGCAGCAGAGGGGAGGTGGTGGAGTTGGGCAGAACAGCTGCATTTATCTGAGTTGTACCAGTGATGCAACTTGTAACTACGTGTGGAAGAACTTCTGTGTTATCAAAGGTACCTGGGATGCCTGCAGTTTCCAAGGCTTGTTTTATAATTTGATTTCCTTCCTCATTCCCACTGGTATTGAAGTTAGTCACACTGGCCCGTGGAAACATGGTCTGCAGGAAGGCTGTGGAACGATTTTCAGCTGCAAGCAACTGGAGGAAAGATGGATCTTTAAAACATGTCTCTGGATTGAAGGCAGACTCCTGGGGTTGCTGCAAGTTTAATGAATTTGAGGAAAGGATCATACTGGCAAGCAAAGACTGTCCATTAGCCTGCAGAGCTTCTGCAGAAATTTCTGATCCTTCAAGAGGCTTACAGTAAGACCTCTTAGATAAGTGACCACCAAGTGATCTAGGATTAGTGAAGACTCTGAAACACCTGCTACAGATAAATTTGCCATCCCTGATTATTGCTGGCCACTTTGCCCTCTTGTTATGTTTCGGCTTCCTTTCTTTCCCATTCGGGCCCCAGCCACGATCTTTTTTCACCTTTTCTGAAGCTGGATGTTGAGAGCTAGTTCCATTGAAGTTACTTTCATTACTCAGTCGTGAGGGAAAGATTTGATCAACAGCCTCCTCTTTTTGGAAAGCAGAACTAGTGTTTTCTTCTAGTTGTGATGAGAAGTTATTTGGATTATTTTCCAGTTGGGAGAAGACTGAATTTGGAGGATTCTCTGCCGATGAAGGAAAAAGAGAGAGTGGACCATTTTCTGCAGGCAAAGGAAGAAAAGGATCTGAACTGCCATCAATATTCAGAGGCATAACTGTTTTTGCCAGGTCATCCAACTGGGAAGGTAAGGTTGCACCAGATAGATTTTCCATTTGGGAACATAAAACATTCTCAGGCTCACTTTTAATCCGAGTAGCCAAACTGGGATTTATGACACTTTCCACTATAGGCAACATAGGATTGGACAGATTTTCTAGGTGGCTTGGGAAAAGTGTACTTGAGACATGTTGCACTTGAGTGGAACAGGTGGGATTCAAAGCAGATTTGCTCTGTGCAGCAAAAGCAGCACCATTGGGATTACCCATTTGTGACAGAGTCAGATAGACAACCTTCCCATCATTGGGCACGTTCTGCAGGCTGCTGGACTTTCGTGGCTTCTTGTTTTTACGCTGCATTTTAAAAGCAGCATACTGGTCAGGGTGTGCTGCCTTCATGTGTTTGCCAATGCTCTGAGAGGAGTTGTAGGTTCGAGTACATCCCTCCACCTGACAGTTAAATTTCTGAACTGGGGCTGCTGGTGACACAGTTGGAACTAAAGAGCTATTTATGTTTGGCTGTGAAGGAATATATGTAATACTCTCCAAAGTTTTTAAAGGCAGATTGTATAAATTAGCTGCAGCTTTAATACTGTCCTCAATGTCAAGTTTGGAAATGGGTACACTGTTTCGGTATCCTGCCTGAGGCTGAAGGTTGAATGGATTTACAATACTCACTTGTCTTTCTAAGCTTTTTGATTCAAGGGCTTCTGGTTTTAGTGTGTCTGAGGTCACTGAAAGATTTGGAATATTCTGAGTCTGACTGAGACAGTTTTCTTCCTTCCGCTCATGGAAAACTGGAAGACAAGAGTCAACCAATGAGCACAGCTGCTGGGCTCCAGGTTTAGTGGTATCTACTTTACTGGCAGGAGCAGCCAGTTTAGCTCTTTTTGCAAAGTTATCTCTGATCTTCTGGTTAACAGCACTCAGCTTAATGCTGCTGGCTGGAATTGCCACTTCTGGCTTCACTGAGCCTGTAGGAGACTGCTCCAAACGGGCACTAGGCAGGGAATCACTTTGCTGCAGTATACTTGATGATGCATTTACACTTTCATTCCCTACTGTTTCTGCTTTGATTTCATTCCAGACAACATCATCTCCTTCAGTTAAACTACTTTGGTCATCAGCTGGAGGAGACATCAGTTCCTCTTTAACAGCAACTCCATCAGTGTTTTCATTCACTTTAGGAGGTTGACTAAGATCAGGCTGCTCAGTCTGGCTTTCGGGCTGCCGAACTTCTTCAGGCTGCTTGCTGTGGTCCTCAATGTGCTTTTCCAGTTCGCTCTGAGAACGGTACACCTTCCCACAGCCTGTGACTTTGCAGGTGTAGGTATTATAGTGTTGTGCTTCGTGATCGTACAGCAAATACGCTTCAGAAAACACCCTGCCACATTTAGGAAACATACACTTGGCTCTGAAGACTTGATGCTCCTTCCTGTGCGTCAGCAGCTCAGCATAACTGTTAAAACCAGCCTTGCATTTCATCTGTATGCAGATATAAGGCTTGCTGCCACAGTGCATTTGTAAATGATCATTCAAGTGAGTAACACTTACAAAATGTCGTCTACAGTACTGGCAGATGACTTTTTTGCTTTGCATTTCAAGGAAACGTTTAGCTTCTTCATTATCTTTGTGCCCCTTGGCATGTGCTATTAGGTTTTTGAAGTATTTAAAGCCTTTCTTACAGAATGTTACAGGGCAGGTGAATTCATTAACAGGGAGTGGCTTTTGAACTGGCATGATCTCTGGTATGTAAGGTTTATCTTTGTCATCGTTGTCATCATCTGAGCCATCGTTGTCATTAAACACAATGAAGTCTGTCGAGTAGAGACTGTTCTTCTTGATGGGTCTCTGCTCCTGCTTGGATACTGGATCCGTTTTCTGATTCTCATGGACAGTTGCTATCTTAGGAGGTCTTCCCAGCCTTCTCAGTGGTTTCATAGCAGCCAGTCTCTCTTTACTAGATTTTTTAACATGCAAAGTTACATGAGGAACAAAGTTTTCTTTAGAATTAAAATTCTGGGCACAAATAGGGCAACTGTAAATTCCATCTTTATAATGTTTCTGGGCATGCCTAACTATTCTATGACCTAGGAACTCTTTGTCGCATAAGACACAATACTGCATGTAAGCTTGCCAGTTCCTAAACCTAGCTGATATGAACCCCCCCTCTCTCAGCTTCTTAATTTCTCTCTTTTTCTGCTTTTCATCATTGATTCCCTTCAGGAGGCTTGTAGCCTCATCAAAAGTGCCAGCAAGCCCATTCAGAGAGGTTTCTTTAGTCCCTTCTTGGCAATCCTCAACCTTCTCATAAACTTCACTGTCGTTCAGTTCGTCTATCGATGACACGATGGATGCTTCCTCTCCCATAAGTGCCAGACACTGACGCTTCAGAGTTTTCCAGTCCCAGAACTCTGGATCAAAAGGCCACTGAGTTTTCAGTACAAGTAAGAGCTCACAGCGTAAAGAATTTGGTATCGGAAGGTTCTCTTCATCATACTTCTGGTCAGGTTGATTATAGAGCATTTCAACAGCATAATACGCATCCACAGTGGGTTCCAGAAGAAATTCACTCAGCTGACAAGCACGTTTAACCTCCAGATCATCTGGAAGCAAGCAGGAGATAGTCTTGCAAATAGAGATCTTGACATCTGCATTTTCACTGGCTTCCAAGCGCAGTGCTTTCACACACAGCTCAATGCAGGTTGCAAGTCCAGCACCATCAATCTGCAAAGCAAGACTGATTTTAGTAAGTCGGCTTACCACAATGCAAGTTTATACTAATGCTTTTTACTTTTAAGAAACACAGTGGTTTGTCTTTAGATGCTATTCCTTAAGTTTCCTAACTCTTTTTTCTTTAGTAGCATAAAGACAAGTGAAAGTTTACATACAACTAAACCAAAAACTTAATTGTATGTTCTGTCTAGTTTGTTTGATGAGCTTAGGTTTGTATGTTAGAGGTGTTCAGTTTATATTAGTACAATGCTGAGCCTCTTCCCTGAAATAAAGCTTGCCAGCTGTGTCACAGTTACTTGAGATGAGCTTCTCTGGAGCATTAACTTAACACTGGGTAGAAATCAGATGGTAAAAAGCGCTACAGCTAAAGAGAAGCATGTGATCTTAAAAAGATCTATAGTCAATTAAGGTATAAAGGTTTATTTTTATATTTAAAGATTATGTCACTTCAAAGCCAACTGATCTCAACTGAATACATGGCTTCATTCCAACTGAAAGTAATAAGTATAGTTAAATGTTCCATCATTTAAGTGTTCCAAAGTGATTTTTTCTCATTCATACCCTCAGGCAAGGTGCATTACATTTACGTCCACTTTACAGTCCCTTTATGCTGCCAGGGATGCACAGAGAGGCTGTGGTGTACATGAGAATAAAGTCCAGTGAATTTCTGAATGCACAAGTCTACTACTCCAATTTCTGGCATCAGTGAAATGACCCACAGGTCACTAGAGAAAAATCAATATGGCATGGAGCAGACAGAGCTCTTAATATCACAAGAGTCTGTGAAAGTTATTGTCCTTCCCCCATCTCTGACTCCAATTTAGTTCAGATCTTTAAGATTCAAAGCCTGTGATTAGCCAAAGCAGAACACTGCAAAAGGAAAAAAGGGATTTTTATTCTTAGAATTAATATAACAAATTACAGGAATCTCCCAACTAAAAGCTTCTGGAAGGGCTCAGTTTAGCTATAAATATCAAATAGTTGAACTACTAATGAGAGGAAACTCAGACAATTAGATGACAAGGTTAGCTGAGCTACATGAACAGAGCTTTTAATACAACAGTGGATCTAAGTCCACAAAGTACAAGTATTTATTTTATCAAAACAAAGAGTTGGGGTTTTTCTTCCAAACTTTTTGTAATTTTTCTTATATTTTAATATGCAGCCTTCATTTCCTCTCCTCTCCATTTTCTGTGCTATTTGAAATATGGAAAACAATGAACAGGAGTATGGGGACCTGCTAACAGTTAACAACTCATTTTGAGGACATAATAGTAGAGGCTATAACCTCACTTCTAATTTTTCCTTCATCTCAGTTGGGGCATCCAGCTCTTCTGTTTATCTCCCTATTTTTTCCTTCCAAAGGAACAAAAAAAAAGGTTTTAATGATTCAAAATCAATCAACACTTAGTTTACCTGCAGAAAGAAGCTGCTATTTCCCCAAAGCTGATGCTACACAAAGGGACAGGATGCCTAAGGAGCTTGCTTAATGTTTCCTGATGACAGTTCCATTAAAAGTCCCTGAAAGATTCTTTCAGGAGTATCCTTACCTCTGAATTAATTACTTTAATCAGGAAGAAAATGTGATAAACAGTCTTAGTTAAGACAGAAAGTTGACGACATCTCTCTAGATACACTTGAACAGAAGGCTCTACCCTTTGCTGCAGTTTACTCCAGAAAAGAGTCAGTTCCCTAGAACAAGAGAACAATATATTTCAGGGCCAGCAAAGCAACTACTAATCTGAGCACAAAGAAATGCAAGGTTGAGAATAGTTACTCTTTTGTCTTTGGGAAATCATCAGTATTTATTCAGCTTTATCTTACAGAGAAAAGTTTTTCTTAACATACCCATACTATTAGTATCTAATTTTCAAAATGATTTACAATAACTCAATTCCAGAAGGACAGATAAGAAAAAAAACAACAGTGTTACCACAATCTATGCTACATAACTTACAGACTCATGATGTGACCTTGAAAAAAGCCTTGTGAAATAGCTTATTCTTCACTCCACAGGCTGGAATTTTACACTTCTGAATTCTTAGTAATTACTAACAGCTACAGGACTTTTTTTTTCCTGTGGTAGGTAAGATTTTTCTCCAGCTGCTCTGCTTTAAGAGCTGAATCTAACTGTGATTTAGTGAGAAATTAGCCCCCAAAGCCCAACAGTATTATTTTATCTGTATTAACTCACTAGTTCATTCCTCCTTAGGTGCAAATAGCCAAGAGTATTTAGTACCTTGTGGAATGGTGCAACCCCCAAAACTTTAGCAGAATCTGTTAAAGCAAAATCCTGCATTAGCAGATGTTCTCCTGCTGCTGCACATAAGGAGGTGCACACACAAAAGAAATTCTTCAGGAATTGTACAGGTTTGCAAGTACAACTGAACTGTTAGCAGTTGAGAATTCAGACCCTAACAACTGAACCAAGAGCAGTTATTTGTTCCCACATTAATGCAAGCAAGCCCTAAACAATAACTATTCATCTAGCTTATTATTTTGGTGATAATAATAAGAGCTCCCTTCTTTTCTAGAAGTTTGTTAGAGAAAGAAATATTGTGTTATAAAGTAAGGACAGATGGGAACAGTAATTACACATTAAATGTTGACATAATGCTGACTAGCTGCCTGCAGATATTAAATTACTTATTTCTACAGAGTAAGATTATTGTCAAGAAAAATTATTAAACAACTAGTGGTATTTGTAAATGCCTCATTATGCATGCAGCCTTCAAATACCTATAATGGAAGCTCTATTTTTTCTTTCTTTCTTTAGCTTTCAAGAGCCTTATCTCCCTTCCTGTTTAGCTTATAGAATTTATCAGCTAAAGAAAGTCAACTTATGGCTTATGTATCAGCTCTAACTTCCCCCAAGTAAATTTTGTTCCCCTAGACAGAAGACAACATTGAAACTCACCAGGCACAGTACATCTCTCCTTGCTGCAGCTGGCGAGACAAAAATGCTGCACATAAAATGAGAGCACTTTTTTCATCTCCATCAGATTCTAGGTTACAGATCATTTCCAGAGCATCTTTGCAATCTACTTCTGCTATCTAGAAGGGAAGAAAGAAAACAAGACCGAGACTAAGGAAGTGGCTTTCATTTTTAGACATACAGTCATATGACAGTCATTTAGAAGTCAGTATTTGTCAGATAGATGTAAGCTCAAAAGCAGATCAGTGCATTTCTAGGTAGTGTCAAAACTGAGTATGCCACAGAAAAACTGTTTTATTAAAGTGAATACAACTTGTTTCCCAGGCATAAGACTTCTTTTTATCTCCTGTCCCAGTTACCTAAAACTTTTAATGCACAACATCAATTATTCATATATATTACACATATGTGATAACTGTCAGAAGCAGATCTATAACTTTAAATTGCAGCCTAACACAAAGAGATTATGACCTGAAACTCTACCCCCAGGGTACTACTGCTTTAATACAACAGCTGGGCAATCAATGAATCTAAAGTTTAACATGAATGCTCTAGTATTTTTAAAGATCAAAGAAAAGGGAAGCTGTACAGTAAGAAAATGAATGCTTTTCTCCAAGAACATTATAGTAACTTATTTGTTCAAACAGTGATGGAAGCTTTAGTTTGGTAGCAAAACAAAGGAAAGCACACAGCCACCTGGTAGTCCTGGACTGTTGTGTCAGTACTGAATCAGCACACTTGTTAGAAACACTGCTGCCCAATTTGATTCCCAGCAGACTGGTTTGATTACATCAATCAGTGTATCTGGCAGGACATGCCACAATAAATATTCTTTGACAGTGCCAATTGAAGAATAACTTCACCATGCAGCAGCACTGTTGGAAGTCTCTCTGGAGAAATCACAAGATCCCTCAAAGCAAGAACCAGAAGTGCCCACCCAAACACCCAGCTAGCTGGGTACTTTGGATAAGCTGCTGGTGGCTGCACAGCTTGGTTGGGCACTCAGGCATCTAGCTATTGGTCTAGCAATCAAACTAGTGGTTTGAAGAGTACAGCAACTCATTTTTTCCTCTAAATTGACACTGTAAATAAACTAATAACCTTTCCCTCATCATCATTTGAGGTTTAATAACCTCAAAGTCATCTTCTAATGAAAACTGCTTTTCTCAAGACCTCAGAGAGGCTGGACTAACATAACTCTTCTACAGGAAGCCAGACTATTAGTCACTTGATGAAATTCAAGAAAGTAAGTCTAAAAAGTTCTTAATTTTATTTTTACTTACTTCTTCCATTAGCTTTTCATTTGGTGATCCTGAACAAAGACAGACCAGGTAGGTTTGCTTGAAATTGCCTTTTGTGCTGATTTCTGGATGGTCAGAGCAGAGTTTTGCCAGGGCAGTAGCTTGAGTTAATTGCTTTGTTTTCATTAGGTGCTTAATACGCATATCCAGCAGGACAGGGCCTTCAAACACTAAAAACTCAGTCACTTCAAAGAAAAAGAAGCCATAAGATTACACACACACATTTCACAGCAGGTTACACAGTTAAGAGATGGCATTTACTCAGTGATGGTGAACCCTAAACTTTAAACAAATCAAAAAAGGTGTGAAGCAAGACTAGAAAGAGTGTCTTTGAGAAGTATACTTCTTTATTAGAAGGATTCCCTGCACCAGACCTTTTATCTACTTGCAGGTTTGAATTCATTCTGATTTCTTGGCAAAATAGCTGCATATAAACAGTAAAATATTTGGATAGCATTTCATTACAGTTCTGCAGAAAGACACAAAGCCACTGCTCTCACACCTTTCTTTATACATTTGTGCTACACCTTGGCTAGTAGTTGCCTTTGAAAGATCTTACTATGAAAGGATAAATGTGATAAGCTAGAAGCATCTGAAGTTCTACCAGTGTTAAATATTTCATATTATGCATTCACAGAATGCAGTCAAACTCTTCAAACTTTTTCAGCCACCTAAGTTTCCTACAAAAAGAGGCTTATCTTGTACATGTTTGACTGTGTAGAGTTTAAAACTCAAAGACACACAAATGGCTCTATTTTATTCCACTATTTTAGCTATGCTGCTACCAGAGTCAAAACTCTACTTCCTATTCTTAACAACCAACTCTATGTGCTTCAGTAAGGCTAGCACAGGTTCACATTCCTACTCTTACATCTATACATCTAAGGTCTCATCTGGATCTTCAAGATTGAAATTGGCTCAGCTTTGAAGCATGTGGTTTAGTACAACCTCCCAAAATAAAGTCAGATATTAGAACTGGATAGACACAGAGATAACTGATTTTGTTTAGTATTTTTGACACCAGCCCCTCCCTGTGACAGCTGTTTCCACCAGCTAGTTACACACTGCATGAAAAGGCTTTTTGGTTTTCAATTATCTACATCTTTATTTCACAACACATTCTTTCATCTTTCCAAAAAACATATAATTTTCTACTGTTTTTCAGTTTCCAGCAGAATCATTATCTTTTTCACTGTTAAGAGGAAAATCTTGCTCTTTTCTAAATGAGATTTTTTACACACACACACACACACCCCCAGCCTTTCAGTATTTTAATCACCCCTTCCTGAAACCTTTCTGACACATCTTGGCAGAAACATTCACTATACTTTATTGCTCTAAACCTACTTTGCCTTGAATTCCACTTGAATCATGTTGCCTGTTCACCTCATTTATATTTTCTTGACTTTCAAAGACATGTTTGGTCTTGATGAAACAAGTAATGTTAGTACCTGCAAAATTAATTCCCTTTCTAGTATCTGGAGTATTAATGAACATATATAGTGAACATTCATATAGTGAACATGAGGTTTACTGAAAGAAAAAAGATCATCTCATTTTCTTCTTTGCTTCCTCCCACCCTAGTTAGCTTTTGATTCATGAGTGGCTTTCATTTTATCTCATGATTTCTGCTTCTAGCTACTTATACAGGATATTACTAAAAAGCCCATCTTGCACTTGAAATCAGGTCAACCATTTTTTATCATTCCAGTGCACAGAATTTTAGGGCAGAAAATACTGCCTTTTGCAGAAATCAGGCCTGTTAGGCACCATCATTACCTTTCACACTTTCTGATTTATGGCTGAATTATCATTTCAACCAATTTCTTAGTTATCTGTTCCAAGATCCTTACACACTATTACAAATGATCAGCCATGCCTCACTGATAGGTAAGAATATTCAGTCAAACACAAGTTCTTTCTTCCTCTCTTCATGTGGATGAAGATTATGACCAGACTTTTATTAATGGAGGAACAAAGGAAAACTTAAGAGCACACTATAAGATGATTGGTAGATGGCAACCATTCTTGTGTTTATTAGAGAACATCTGCTTTTTAAGCAGCAGAATAAATCTTCCTTTAATGTCATTACCAATGCCTTATTAAAAATGCTCCTACTCTTGTCAACCCACAAATGACCCAGTGATTAATCACATTCAATAGTTTCAGCCTTTTTCTTCCTCCTACCAGCTACCACTAATCTTTTCACCCACAGTGCTGACTCCCAGCTAGTCTGCCTGGAATAACACTGGAACATTTTACCTTCTTTCTGTAACGAGATACAGGAAGACCTAAGCTCTATTGGTAATCCAAGATGTTTCACTCTGATTTATTATTGTAATTACTGCATTTAATATTTTAGAGACTGTGTTCTATCTGCTGGTTCTCAGTAATCCCCTTCCTTCCAGCCTGCCTTGCATAAGCATCAGAACCTTTTCTGTTATCTTCTGAACAAGATAATAGGAAGACCTTGAGGTTAAAGCTACATATTAGCTCTGCAGCCTGCAGTCTAATCCACGTGATTATAATTATTACAGTTAACATTTGAAAGCTCCTTCAAAGCACAAGCTTTAATTATATTTATTTCATAACTGAACTATGGATGACATTTGAAGATAAAAACCAGTGCCAAGGTTGCAGGTGCAAGTCTGTGGGGAGGAAGAACCTTAAAGATGCGTTTTTTTTAACAGGTTATGAATATATTTTATAATGCAATGTCTATTTCAAAAGTTACTGTAGACAAATTGTTAGCTTATTGTAACAAATATAACTTCAGAAAAGTGCTTTCAGGTACAAATGCTTTCCAGCACCAGTCAGTTAACTTCCATGAGCACCAAAGTGAAGTATTTCATGAGAATGATCTAGTTTATCCATAGGATGATTCTTGGAAAAATCCCTGATGTTGGTTTTGTGCAATGCTTTACCATTCCTTACAATTCACAGATTTATGGTTTTTGCAGAATTCAAATAAAACTACAGATCTAATGAGAGGGGAAAAAAAGAAAAGCAGATGACACCTGACAGATAGCTCTACCTCTAGCAGATACTGGAATCTAACCTTTTAGGCAGTTTCCCTATTTATTCCCTTCAATCCCACAGCTTACAACCAAGTGATTCCATGTCAAGCCCACAAGAACTACCATGAACTTTCCTTACAGCTAATGCTTATACCATACACCAATTAAAGAAGAGAAGAGGTAATCCAGAGATTAGTAGCACATAAGAGCATGAATAAGCTGCAAGAGTTGGGTTGTTAGTGCAGACAGTAGTTTTAACTCTGGTAGCAGCATAACTATAAAATAGTGGAATAAAATATTAATATTCAATTCTTGGTATATCCCTAGGAATATACTGTCTTAATTCAGACAATGCTACGAGTATATTTCTATTGCTTATAAATGATCACATAAACTATATGCAACACAAGACTTCCATACATCATATTATTTCAATATATTATAAAAATGAGGTATATTTTATCTCAGTGAGAGCTTTGAATTTTACCTTTTTCTGGATCTAGCTGTTCCTGGGAAAGAATGCCACACAATACTGGGTTCTTCCACACTCCTTTCTCTTGTGTAAGTGTGGTTAAAAGATGCAGTTCATGGCTGCCATTTTCCATCAAGTTTTTATGAGCCACCTTAAGAATATATTTGACAAAACAAAGTGTTGATTAAAAAAAAAATTAAGAATTTGTGGGTTTTAAACTGCTTTACACTTTATGTCACAAAAAAAAACCCCAATCCTTATCAGACAAAGACTGAGATATGTAACAAAATCATCTTAATATTCAGCCTATATAGGTTTTACTTCTGCTTATAAGATTTAAGTTGAGAAACCAAAATGATTAGTGCCCCAAACACCTTGAGTGAGGGCTACTTCTTACATTTCTGAAACTAACTTTTGAAATAGGCCTCCCTTTTGAAAATGGATGAGCAAATTCTCTGGTCCACATATTGCCTAAACTCTTAAGCTTTTCAGACTCTTCAGCAGCTCAATTTTTATTCACTGGAGACACTGAAACTATATTCTTGTAAAGGTGAAAGATTTAAGCTGTAAGATGTCACTGCATGGTTTCATGCAAATATGATCAAGACAGACTAGAGTCTTAAAATCAATTAAAATAGTTTCTACTCCATTTAGATACTAGAATAAATTCTGGAAGGAGATGTTTATGTGGGAGGTGTCCCTGCCTATGGTAGGGGGGTTGGAACTAGATGATCTTTAAGGTCCCTTCCAATCCTGACAATTCTATGTTTCCTTGGAGTAAACTAAATACCTGTTATAATCTGTGGCTTAAGTAGCAATGCACAACTAACACTCCTCCTTAAAAAAAACAAAGGGTTCATCTCTCTTCTCACTTTTCCTTTTCTACCTGCTCTGAAGGCTATGGAACCAAACACACCTCTTCAGAATTGATTTACATCAGAGAGCTGCTAATAAAAATTCACTTTCTACACCAGTCTTACATCTCCTATGTTAATTAGGCTGAGAATCCTGAGGCAATTGTATCTGGGCTTTTTCACTATTATGCCTTCCTTCTCTTTAACCCCCAGGGTTTGGGTTTTTGGTTTGGTTTGTAACTGTAGGCAGGACCTCCCACTACATATTTGTGGTAACTACTGAGGAGTAAAACTTGTTTCACCACCCTACTTTAAAGCAGAGCTCTAATCCTTAACCAACTAGTGCCCTGGAGGAGATCTAACAATCCTGCACTATTGATAGATATTTCATTCATAATAAGTCTCCAATGTACAGTTACAAATAGTAAACAATGACAGATTATTTCATTTCTAAGTGTTAACAAATGTATTTTAAAATAGGAGCTTTCTTTCAAGTATCTGCAAACATTCTTTTCTCCACAGCTGCTCCATGAACAGTGACAGACAAATGATATGACTGGCAGCTATTACCACAGAGTACACAGGATTTTCAGCTGAAGGCCTTGATCTTTATCAGGCACCAGGAAATAAGTGTTGAGACATGCTACATACTTAACATCCCTAGCTTTCCAAACCATTCTATTTAAGTCTTTGTTTCATGAATCAAACTCACCTGTACAAAAGCCTGAAATTCTTCCCATTTATTTTCAGGTAAATCAAGAGGCAGACACAGCAGAAGTTCAATACAGCTTCTGGAAGTCAAATGGGAATATTATTTAAGGCAATTATTGGCCTTTAAAACGTGTGGTTAGCAACTCTATTCTAGTATCCCAATAGTTATTTGTTTGACATGCCAAAATCACACAACAGTTTGCTTTCTTTGAATGTAAAAAGAAAAGGTGGTCAGGGGCACTCTTGCAGAAGCTCTAAAAGCAAACTCTCTGAAAGACACTGATTTTAAAAAAAAATAAATAAAAAAATTGGATTTATCCTTCCAGTACAACCCTGTAACAGCCTCCGTAAATTGCTGCACCTTCAGACTGCAGGCAGATCAATAGCAGCAAAGTGTTTCAAGCCAGGGATGCTTGAACTAGATCAGAAGTCCTCCTCAAGACTGCCCCATTCCTAACCTCCAAAGATACTCCCTCTCATAAGCAGCATTCACCAGGAGAAAGGAAAGTGCTTCCCAACCTATTTAGAATTTCTGTGGCTTGGGAAAGCAGCTGGACAGTGAAAAGTGAACAGCAGACAGGTTGGTTTTAGTACCTGAAAAGTATACTCACAGTGCTAACCGTTCAAGCACAAAGGCTACATTTTCACACTCAGAGCTGAGGTAAGGTCGTGCTTTCACGTAGCTGCGGATAGCCACAGTGTACACCTCTAACAGGGGCAGGGGGTCTTCTGAGCTCTTCCACTTCTCTGCATATTCCAGCAAAGTCTGTTCAGGAAAAGGAAAAAATAACCCCAATAGTCAGGAAAAATGATAAGTTTTTAGGTTTATACTCCTCACTAGTGATTACACCTATCACCTTAAGATGAATTACAGGATCTCAAAGCGTGCATTATTTCCTTAAAAGTTATTGTTTCATTAACAACTGGAACTGAAACTCCACACACAATCATTCTCTGATCATGTCAAATTGTTACAACTGACACTTCCTCTTTGTAAGTATCACCATATGATTGATTTTACATGAATGTTTTCCAAATATAGGAGCCAGAAGAGAATATCTGAGAACATACATAACTCCTGCCAGTTCTGCATCATCTGCAAATGTGCTGAGGATACACTCTGTGTCCTCATCCAGTTCACTAATGAAGATGTTAGAGAGTACTTGCTCCAGTCTCAAGCCTTGATAGGATGCCACAAGTAGCCAGCTGCCATCTGGGCTTTGTACTACTAAGCATAAGTCTTTGAGCCCCACAGTTCAGTTCAGCCACGTTATTATATTGCCTGGATAAGTGGAATATTTCATGCGTTTGTTTATAAGGATACCACAGGAGATAAATCCAAGGCCTTGCGGATGTCAGGCAGGAAAACATCTGCTGCTATCCCCTCCTCTGCAGAATTAGCTCTTTCATCACAGAAGGGAGGTTTGGCAGTGTAAAAGCATTTTAGATAGCTCATACTCTCAAGGCTGTTTAGTAAAAGTCACAGTTCCTCAGTTTATTAACATCAGATGGAATTTAAAAAACAATTTTGACAATATTGGTTCAATTCTCACAAGGTTTGTTCCAGCAAGGAAAATCAGAGCTGTCTGGACAATAAAGCTCTTCCACTACAGAATCCTCTCCATACCTGAACACAAAAGTGGTCTCAACTCATTTTAACATGCAAGTACTAAAACTGCTTGGTTTTTAATATGCAAATGTAACAAACTTAATGAACTTGCTATGTCAGGGATACAATGCAACTCTGATGATAAAATCAGACTTTGAGCAAGTTGTCTCTGGCTTTATGTTATTAGAAAGTAAGAAAACTGAACGTTAATTCTTCAGGAAAGGCAAGTCAGTCACATCAAAAGACAAGATAAAACAAAACTTGGTTTATTTGTGTCTTCAACTCTACTAAGTTTAGCATAAGTTAAATTCAGCATTGTCCTGTCTGTCTGATTTAGCTACTGCTGCTATAAAGAACACACTTGAAATTCTCATCCCTGGCAGTGTCCAAAATAAACTCTCTTAATAAAAAAAGTCAGGTATATTAAATGGAATCAGAAAACTGTTTCATGTGGTTATTCAGAGTCACAATGCTCTCACCAGGTTACCACACACCCAAACTAGGACCAAAGACATCCCAGTCAAGGACGTAACAGGTAAGAACTAAGTAGGTTTTGGCAAATTGTTGCATTAAAACCTATTTTAGTTCTGAAGGAAGTCTTAACAGACATTCATTCATCTTAAAAGAAGCTACGTACTCTACCTTCCTGCTGCAGCAGAAGATGCTTCTGCAGCATCTAGTGCTCCCTAGTGGAACCTTGAACTCAACTGGAATATTGTCTGTTTCAGTGTTGTAACAGCCAACATGATGCTCTCCAAACAGCAGCAAAAAAAGCACCACAGATCAGGGCAGAGAAATCAAGGAAGAGCAGAGCAGAAGCATGCAAGAAGCAACAAAAGAAGACTGGATAAACAAGCTGATGATGTTAGCAAACACGTCTTTCAGTACCATTTGGCAATTTTGATCAATGCAGTAGAATAATCAGATGAGAACAAAGGAGTCTGCTTCAAAGAATCTTGAAAGAAACTGCAGCAAAGTCTCCCTCTGCCCAAATAAATACATAACCAGATGTACTGTGATTTCAGTTACTGATTTGTCACACACAACATGCTTAAGGATGCTAGTGGTAAAACAGCAAAGCTGAAGAAAAAACAGCCTATGAAAGTATACTTTACATCCTTCAGTCTTTGGGTCTTACAGTAATGTTTTGGATGGAACAGGCAACTATTTCTTCCCCTTGTCCAGCTGATAAAAGTATTTCCATTAGAAGAGTGAATGGGTCAAGCTTCAGGTTTACTTGAATACCACACACTTGCAGAAGAAACCCTTTCTCCTTAACTTGATGTTAAGGACACACCAGAGCAATCAATGCAGCAGTTTTCACAGTATAGTACTAAAGAAAATGTAAAATAAAATCATATTTGTATAATACTTTTTCCTTAGGGAATAAACCTTTGTCTCTTTGACGTGCCTGGCTATGACTTGTATTTTTTTACTGGAGAAAACACACAAGTACTTTTTGTTAAATGACTATTACAGCTTAACCTATTTTACACTTGCTTAAACAAAAGGGTTCTCTCCATAAAGGAGAAACTGTGAAAACAAGTTGATGGTGACATTGAATAAAAGAGGAATAAACATGGCAGTAAGAGATTCAGTGTAGTTTACTGTTCATATGGATTCTTAAATATGCTGGAAAAACTCTTTGTATTAGCTTAGAATGCTGCCTAGCTCAAACAGAACTTTCCCAACCCAGACTACTCCAATCCATGTCCAGATTAATAAGGATAAATTGAAGCAAATAAAATTTGACAATATGAGAACTAGCAATAGTAAACCAAAAGTAGATCTAATCAACAGATTGGCAAATTCATCATGTAACAAAACATACTTGTTATGCTGGTTAACTGTTACTGCCAATAGAGCTCTTTCAAAGCTGTGTGTACAGACACGCTGTATTAAACCAAGCAGTAAAGTTTGCATTTTAACATTGTGACATTAATTTCAGCATTAAATAGTGGGGTTTTTTAATCTCATATATATAGATTAACCACTTCCAAGCTATTACATGAACTATATTAAGTACTTAACCCCCGCCATGCCCTCCAAAAGTATTCACAGTATGATAGATTTCCTCGTCTGGATGTTCCTAAACTATACAGAGCTGCCACTGTACAAAGAAAATCAAATTCATTCTGCTTTGCTTAATGATTCGTTGTTGTGCTCTGCTTACAACTATAAAAAGAAAGAATTTTACCCCCAGCCCTGGGCCTCATTAAGTTATCTCCCTAGTCAGGACATGCTTGTTAATCAAGCCAAGTACTGTACTCAGAGCACAGCAACAAAGTTTTGATCCTCTGTGAGACTGAACCAGGCATTTCATTCCAGCTGTAGCTTATACAGTCAAGAATGCTCCAAAAAAATGGAATAATCTCCAGTTGTACAATAAAAAGCAGTAAGTATATTATCTGTGATTTAAACTGTGGAAAATAGTTAGCCATGAGTAATATTCAGACAATAGATTTTATCCTTTTCACTCTTTATCAGAACCCTTACATGGATGCTGCTGTAGCAATGTACCAACCAGAGGATGCTCTTCTATTTTCAGAAGTTACACTAAGCAATCTTCTTTGCTAAAAGCAGCCCTACAATACCAAAGCTATGTTAAAATGTTTCACACTAAAAGAAGGCATTATCTACTGTTAACTGGAATTTCACACGTACACTCTACATCTACATGTTTCTCCAGTTCTTAAGATCAGATTCTGACCTCTGCAGGTAGTTGGATAAGGGCAAGCTTATTTAAATAGGTAATGACATGCCAGTTCCATTCCCTGTAAGCCCAAGGCAGGGAAAGGGACAGACAGTGGTCACTGAGGATGTGACACCAAAATATTTTGAGATCTCAGTCTAAGTTTGGAAACTAGGTCATTTCATGACTATACAGGTTAATGCATTGGTGCTTTTTAATACTGATAGATTCACTAGGGAAATATCTACAGGAGATACACATAAACAGGCAAGTATCTCACAGATCAGTGGGTTAGAATATTTCAAACTGTGATATGAAAGTAAAGCTATTATACATAAACCAGTTCCTCAGATCAGGGACAGAAAAATTCCATGAGAAATCCAATGACTTTATCAAAGGAGTCAAAAAGCACTGAAAGGCCACTGGGCAAGACACTGCTCTCCAGGAATAAAGAACAGGATGAAATGCTCTCTATTCTTTTTAGGATATGCAGGAAGGAATTTCTGAACTTGCATGAAAAGATGACAAGCTCCTAAACAGCAGCAGAGCATGGGGTACTGGAGAGTAATCTA
Organism: Bucco capensis; assembly: GCA_013396975.1. Lineage (NCBI taxonomy): Eukaryota > Metazoa > Chordata > Aves > Piciformes > Bucconidae > Bucco > Bucco capensis. Next base: position 1,649,368 of record VWZO01016040.1, read on the forward strand.
GTACCACAAATTGCAAAACAGCTTAGCTTATGGCAAAGTCCCTGAATCCTAAGAGATGTAACATGAGCAGCATGATGACTTGATCTGTGTTCTCAACCAAGTAGCTGTAGTATAGTACATAATACACACTCATAGTGTTGATGATGTCTTCTGACTTAATAACAGGGGAATAAAAAGGAGTGTTTTGTTTGTTTTCTTCTCTGGGAAACACAGCTAATATGCTCATTCTTGGGCCAGAGCTAGACATTCATCTCATCTCAGTGAAGTTAATTTTGGAAGGCTGTGTTTTTCAGAGTAAAACTCTGTGAGCCTGAAGCATAATCTCACTGGCTGCTGCAACCATAAAAGAACGGAGCATGTGATGAAAACAGTATTGTTCAAATTCCTGGAAAGCTGATAAGTCTACTTCTAAGGTACAATTTATCATAGTTTACACTCTAAGCTGGACTTCTGGCCTTGACTCTTAATGTGCAACTCAAGCCCTGTGCCAGTATCAGAATCAACTGAAAAGTCAGTCATGGAACCAAACTGGTAAAACAAAGACAAATCCGAACAGATCTCTCCTTTCAAAGTGGAGCACTAGTCCTGCTTTGCAATACTGAAATCATCCCTGCCCCAAGAACCTGCTGTAAACCAGATGATTACTAGGATGACAGTAGCCATGACCAATGAGCAAAAGATGCACTGGGCACTCATGTCCTCAAAGCCTCACAGCATCTAAAAAGGAGTTGGTTCAAGAAGCCTTTCCAGAACATCAGAACTTAAGTGAACACAGCAACATTGCCTGTGATTCCTCTCCTCTGTACCACAAGCAAAATGGACTGACTGGTTCAGAATAGCTTTGTAGTTCAGTTTTCTTTTTAATGAAGTAGTTGAGATACTACAATATATCAGACATCTCAGTTTAGACATCTCTAGAATCAACAGGCTTTGGTACAAATGCATCTGTGCCAGCTGATCACTTTGTAAAGTCCCACAGCAAAGTTACATTCTAAAGGGATACCAAAACAATCTTTAGGGCATTGAAATACCATTATTCTCAGCCTCAATAATCTACACCTCTTAGAGCTGAAGACCACCTTCTTTTGGTGAGCTTTCTCTCCTCCTTGTTGTTCAGTGTTTTACCAGAAGATGGAGAACATGCCTTTCATCACACAAAAAGGAATCTTTTGATAACTGCTCCAACTTTCAAAGCTGCTAGGTTAAGGTTCCCATGAAAGGCACTTCAATTGGAGGAGGCTAGAGGCAGCTAAGCAGTAGCTGGGATGCAACCAGCATTTATGTCCACACTGTATGAGGACAGACACACAACTAAAATGTCAATTGAATAGAATACTCAAATAAAAACTTGAATAGTTCTTGAACTAGTTCTCCATGTTAAAAAAACCTAACACAGTGTCTAATTTAAGTCGAGGGTACTTCAGGTTGTCCATGAAAATTCACTGTTTAAGGCATTAGGAACAAATACTATGACAGATGATTTTTAAAAGCACTTAGAGTAATCTATATGTTTACATACAGGCTGAACTCCATCATACCTCCTGTCCATTTTAAAAAGCACATAGTGGGGGGAAAAAAAGAAAGAGTATCTGTTCCTCTCTCTGGTATCACAAGGTATTTTTTCCCCATCACCATAATCATAACCCATCTTAATTTCCCTTTCATCTTTAGCTCCAACAAAGAACCTCAAACATAAATTACCTGTTCCTATTTTTTTGTTTTTGTTGGGATGCTCTACAGTTAAAGATCTTTAGACTAGAAGAAAACTTACATACAAAAGCATAGATATTCCAAACCTGTCCATTACAAGCAGCAGACAGAACAGCACCATCCGAAATATTGCTGCCCTCATAGACATTGCAATATAAAGAACCAGGTCATAGCAATATAATTCAACAAAATCAGTTTCTATTTATTTAGATCTGTGCATGGAGAAGTTATTTTACAAGCCAGCACAGCTTTATACTTGTAATTCACTTCCAAAGCAAGGCAAATTCAAACTGTTACTAGTTAACTGACTCAGCATTTGTTTACAAAAGCTCAGCAGTGTTACCTTGATTTTGCAGCTATCCAAGAACTGTGAGAGTATTAAGAAACTCTTTCATGTTTGTTATTATAATACAACACAATCCAGAACTGAACAGCAAAACTTCAGCAGACACAGAACAGGAGACTGCATTTACTTAACTAAGGATGACATAACCAAATATGATTAACTTTTTCTAGTGTACAAGTAGTATTTAAATTATGGTTATGATCAAAGAACATCAATTCACATTTTTATTCCATTTTAGTTTTTACCCCTTTCAAGATTTTAAGTTGCTGATCTGCTATTTTTACTTGGAATGTGCCTTCTGAATTGTTTCATAATCAAGTTTCTAAGCAAAGTACAGCTCCAGAAAGCCAAGATGTCTTTGGCTGAAGACTCAGCTAATGTTGCTTTAATTCTAATGGAGATACTGACTTGTGGCCAGCAGAGATGACTGAAGCCAGACTCTTAATTCCATTACTTACTACAAGATTGTGTTTAAGCAATTGTTTTCATTCTCAATTTCTGCAAGCATTGTGCAGACCTATCCAATTTTTTTTCCCTATTGCTGCTACTCTGCTGACAGGCTGCAAATCCAATCTTCTTCACTAGTTTTTTTTCTTTTTCTTCAAATAGAAAACTCCAGCTGCTTTTACACTTCACACCACTGGCTTCTCTATCCTGCTGCTGAAAACAAAGGCAAGTCCAAGAAATACTCAGAGTCAAGACAGACTCATTCAGAGACAAAGTTCAAACCCCAAATTTGAGTTTGCAGTTAAATGCTGATCCACAAAAAGCTCACAATGACTACAGCACTTCAGTGCAAGGCACTGCATAAGGAAGGAGCAGATCCATCCAGCACAACAGCTGGTGCTGAGAACCCAAGTCCCCAGTGTATCCATATCAGATCTTATTTCACACTAGCTTTCAGGTGGTTCCTTTAACTGGATACCTGTTAGTGGCTGAAGCTGACTGCCTGCAATTCTGTGGTTTAGTTTCACCCAAAAGACATTCACTTTCCACAGTGTAAAGGCACTCTACAATCTCAACCAAAGTGTAGTAATTAGGGATGATCAGGAGATGGCTTTCAAAATGAGCTTCTTGTCTGACCCACAATGTTAGACATTCACTGTTTTAGTTCAGGTATCTTCTGTGGGTGTGTTCCATGAGCTGGAAACTATTCCTTCACTCACTCACTTTCTCCTTCATCTACTGAAAAGGGAGAATCAGAACAATACAAGCATCCTGAGTGTTCAGCACACAACCACAAAAAATTAACTATGCCTCTGATTCAACTATTTCTACTTCACTACGTAGATAAAGTAACAACAACAAAATCCAAGTTTGCCTTCTAATGCATGGAACTGACTAGTGGGGAAGTACCACTGCCCCAGATTTACAGATACAAACCCAGGACAGATGTAAGTATGCTGTCAAAAAATACATTTACATTTCTAAAGCAGAGTCTACAATGGAGGACGATTTGAAAGAAAGCACCTCAGCAGATATAGAAGTAGAAATAGAAGAAAAGCTTGTGGGGTTCTGCTACAACTCTAACATCTACTATCACCAACAAAATATTACAAATAAAACACAGCAAGGAAGAGAGAGGACTGACTCTGTAAAGTTAACTACCAAACACAGAACCTTCTGTTAACTGAGAGAGAGATGTTTCCCTTCCCAAATGTAAACCAAAAGGTGCAAGCAATTTGTATGTTTTTTCACCTGGGCATACTGCATGAGCTCAGACTGATAATTATTAAACTGTAAGAAGCAAATCAAAAGAGATATTATCTTGGTGCTATTCCTCCTGTTATTCATTAGCCACTTTTCTCCTTAAAATTCAAACCCCAGCTAGTTTTAGACAAAGAACTAGAAAATCCCAGAAAATGAACGGACAGTCTTGGTTTACATCCATAAACTGCTTTAAAACAAACGATTCTAAATACCAGGAAATAACTTCATTAAGCCACAGGCTTTGTCATATACAGTATTAGAAATTCTCCTTATTTAGGCTTGCCTTTAATCTTTCAACATGCTGCATTCAGTATGCTCTTTCTGATCTTGTCAGCAGTATCTGATTTCTCTCTTGCAGCCTTACCTAAGTGAACTTCTCCTAGTCCTAGGTTACATTTCTCTCTGTTCAAGCTTTCATTAATTTCATTTCATGTTGTCATCCCAACCTTCATATTTTAGTCTGTTTAGTTAAAAACAATATTCAGCAGTTGGCTATTAAACAGGCATTTCAGGAATGTGGTGGGAAGTTCATTACAGTAAACTTTTATCCACTGCCAGGAAATCTAATTTACCTATTCTTTTAATTATCAGACTGGCATATGGGGAGATTAAAAATAGGAAGGCAGCCAGAAATAGCTGTGCCAGCTCTGAAAATATGTGCATTTCCTGCACTATACATAACTTGAACCTGCTCTCTCAGTCAAGTGAAATGAGACATCACAAATATTTCTGTAGTTCATCTGCATTACATTTTTGTATTAGCTGTCTTTATGAGCTGAATGCAACTGCTACTCAAATCTCTTTAACTCTGGTGAGAACTGATTTGATAATCTTCTTCCTCAACAGAAAGGTTACTTAATTGCCATTTTAAGTTTGTCTATTCAGCACAAATTGGCATCCCAAAGGATGCTCCCATCTGATCTACATTTCCTGTGAAATACCTGATTTCTGCAGAGTCTAATAACCCACTGTGTCCTTACACCAGTGTCAAGGTACTGCTCTGAGCCCATGTGTGAGGAAGAACAGCTAAGATTATACTTTCTCTTGAATATGTTAGCAACCCTGAGCAGAACTGGGAGCTGCTGCCATCATACTGTTGTGTTTCAGGAAGACTGCCTGGGTATCCAGAAGTAAGGTTCAATTGCTATGTCAGTTCCAACTAGAAGAATATGCAAGTTCCAGGCCTGTAGAATTGGAATATTTAGGTTTTATCACCTTCACTATTATGGATTTGTAACCATTTGTTACTTTTTATCCCTGCTACTCTCTCCAGAAGAGCTATCATCCAATGACTGAAGTAAAAGTTCAGGTTATGTCTTTTGTGATTCTGAGTATTTGATCTCTTCTTGTCCTCATCTTTGTGTTCTTTCTGTTACAAAACTGTTTTATCACAAGCTCCTGATACAAGGAATCGCACGACTTATAATTTAGAGAAGCTGATGGCATAAGAATGTCATGCTAGTTTCCCTCCTGAGAACTAAAGAATCATACACACTGTACTGTAACTGCTCAAGGATTTATACGGAAACCTTTCAAAATAATGCAAGCAAACAAAATGTTGAGAGATATGAATCAATGTCTGGAGAGTAATTTCTGGAAGCAATGCTCCATACATAGATGAATTTGAAATAGTTTCTTTGTCTTGTGTGTCAGTTTAGGTAATAACTCACACTGAGGAAACAACATGTTGATGTCTCCTGTTTAGCAAAGTCTTATGTAGAAACCATGTCTGCATAAAGCCTAGAGTAAAAAAGCATGACATTTAAATGGCAGAGTAAATGGAAAAGGGCAGATGAAATTCCCTGATTCTTTGTCACAATGGAAGCAGAGATTCCCCAGAAGAGCACTTTTTTCTCTGCCTTCCCTCAAGATCTGTGGCTTCTGAGGTATTCATTCTCTAACAAAATAATGAATGATAGAAAATGGACTGAACATTCAAATAGATATGTAACTTATCAAGAAACTGAGATGCACAGCATGGATGCTGTGATAAAATGAGTTGCCTTACTGAACATTAATATTAACCAATACACATATTCCTTGAATGGCCCTGCATAATAAGGAAGATGTTTTTCATAGTCAATATTGCATGTTTTTTGAACAGTGAATCTTCAATAATTGTAGTTTTAGAAAACAACCTAGACAGCATTGACATATATTATTCAAAAGTGGTGAATAAAGTCTGGATTTGTGGGAAATGGGAGAGGCTAGAATAGATGTGTCAGTGCAGAAAGTACCCAATACCTTTAATAATGCTAGCACAGATGTGCAGCTATTGTTTACAGCCAACTACTACACATAACTTGAAATCTACACTAAGGTCTTCAGATTCTTTTTTTGTTAATGGCTGAGGGGCTGTGTAAAACAGAACACCTCTCAGACTTTGAATGGGCAGTAAGGATCAAGTATATTATGGAAGAAAACTAACTGTAACCACACTTCATCCTCTCTAACAATTAACTTTGGGCTAAAAGTATGTCTTAGAGAAATGGTAGTTTGCTGAGAGGAAGAGTTTCCTTCACAACTTCAGTAAAAGCATCAGTAACTTTAACCCAGCAAAACCTGTGTAAGTATGGAGCTAATTATTTGATACTGAAAGCTGTTAACTTCTTTGCTGGGAAATACTTCAAAACCACACAGGTTTCAAGGATACAGTAACAAAGACAAAGTGAAAACTGGAGAAAGACTGAAGATAACCTTCACAATCTAAGAGGTGCTTCCAGCAGAAAAGGAATATGTTACTTTCCATGTCTACATGGCATAGGATAAATCACATTAGTCTTAAACTGCAACAAGAGATTAGAGATCAAGTTAGACTGCAAGGAGAAAAAGAACTCGACATTTGAAGGCAAAGATAAATGAACTAAAATGTATTATGCACGGAGTTTTTTTGGAATGATTCCTACTGGATATTTTTGAGAACATGTTAAACAAAGCATTTGTAGCTATGGCTTATCAATAATTAATCCTGCTTTGGAATCCTAAGTCTAGCTGACTTTGATACAGGAACCATTCCTGAGGACAAGGACTCAACCAATTATGTCCATTGGTTAGACTCACCCTAAAACACATACACATCCAGATATACACACACCCCATTTGATTTGAAAGCAAGACAATTCCCCTGACTCCTCATAGTTTAACTTAAAAAATGAGGTGCTGTTGTTCCCCATCCCCTCCTGCTCAGTAAGACAAAGTGATGAAGGAGCACAAAAATGCCTGAGGCAGCTCCAAGTTTGCATGAGGTGACACAGTGATGACAGGTGTTTCTTCTTCATGCACTTGAGAATCTGTGTGGTGTACTGTAGTTTAAACAGATTCCCTGTGATTTCTGGGAGCTGCACATCTCCCTGACTAGCAGATCAAATGAAGGTCACAGGTAGGAAAGCAAAAGGGAAAAGTATCAGAAGTTATGATGGAAATCTTCCATTCATGATAATGTATGTAGAAAAAACCCAGCAACTGTGAGACCAGGAAGAGTGTGGCAGAGGCTAATGTGCAGAGACAGACACATCAATCCAGAAGCTTTTAAAGGTTAGCTCAGTGTAGAACATTCATATTCCAACAGTTTGTGACTGCTGGGACACAAAAATTAAAGGTGAATGTCCACCTATGCACTCAATGGAAAGTTTGAGGAACGTTGTCTGGAGTGAGAGAGGAGGCATGGTATCAAGAGAAGGAGTATTCCACTTGTATTAAAAGGACACCTGACATTTTGCTGATGGAATTTTTCACTGTTAGTGAGTATCAATCTTATGGTCACATCAGGAGGAAGGATATCACAACTGCAGGTGCCTGATAAAACAGCAAATAAGCCCTTCAAAGACTGCTGAGGTCTTTATATACAGAACGACTCTTGGCAAAGGATCATACTCCAACTCCTACAGGAAAAAAACACAGAAGCTTACTGAAACACTTTTTTGTCATTGGATTAAGACAAGACTGGGTTTGGATAAATACAGAAAGTGTAACTAAAGGGTCTAAGAAAGGCTTTCTTTCAAATTCTATGAACAGAACTGTAGTGATTTCTGTCATCTTGAGTCTGAAGAGGAATCCGAGAAGAGAGAGGCTAAAAGGGAGGAAGATGATGACAGTGATGAGAATGATACACCACAAAGTTGTGAAGTCTGTGACTTGTAAAAACTGAAAACCAATTGTAGTAAGGTATAAGAGAAGAAAACAAGGCAAACTTTCAACAGAAACAAATAATTAATTAGTGAACAGTTTATAACTTTATTGTATATTGATTATAGGTATAAAGAGAAGGAAAGAAAGGTGTTTATGTAGAGCTATGCATGTTTGCTTTCAGGAGGGACATCTTGTATTCAGATTAGTACTGTATCTATTCCCCAGTTTTACCAACATCTACTCCAGTGTGTTAGCACACAGGAAAAAACCAAAAGAGAGTAGAACCTTAAAGTCCTAATACTTCACTAGACCCTCAACACAAAAACCAGTTTAAAACAGTAGGAACAAACTCTACGCAGCCACATCAGCTGAAATACAGAAAGGACATGGAGCTGATGGAGCAGGTGCAGAGGNAAGCTTTTTAAAAAAAGAGGTTTGGGGATTTTTTCTGAAGTAGCTAAAAACCCTCACACCCCCTCCTCCATTTTTCTATCAATCAGCATTACACTTTTGCTGCTAGTGTCAATAAGAGTCTAGGTTGCTATTGAGTAAGCTGTCTACACTAGGAGGATATTAATGTGTCTATTACTGGCTAAGCACACTTGTTAACATTTTAACACAGGATTTTTCTCGTAACAGGCTGATATGACAAGACAACCAAGAGAGGAGACAAAAAGTACAGGCAAAGTTACAGAGGAAGCAATGCACAACAGCACAAACACTTTATAGATTTTGGTATAGGTGATATCATACAGTGCTATGTTGACAACTTGTACATTACTACAACAAACCTGACCATCTTATGTTTTTGGAGAATCTGTACCACAAAGTATAGCAGGAGAGAAAAAACAACAAAACCAATCAAACCTCTGAAGCAGATTCAGAAAAAGAGATGTTAAGTCAAAAATAACAATGCAGGGAAGACTAATGAGCTCCATGATGAAACATGTCAACTACAAAAGAGCCAGATAACACCACAAAGATTTCACAACTAACTACTGACCAAAGAAAATTTGCTACCAGTCTGCAATTTGGTATTTAAGAAAATAAAGGTTACATTGAGTAATTACTAACTGGAAGGAAACACAGCCCATAGTGAAGAGCTCTGATATACCCACAAGCATCTTCATCTAGCTCTCAGGGGAAAAAAACCTCAAATGCTTTGGTTTCCTCTAAGCGAACACAATTAGAGTCATAGAATTTTAACTGATTACCTTTAAGAGCAAAGTTTTCAAAGAATCTTCTCAGCCACCACACGGTGACAAGAACAGCAATTCTTTCTTTGGACCATTCTCAATTCTTGCAAAATTCACACTTGCAATGTTTAGTCACTACAGCTGAAGAGCCTTGTTTTGTCTGCCCCAGCCTGCACACATATTGTTTGTGACAACAGAACTGTTTCTCACAGATTCCCTCATTACCAAATTGCAATAGGAGAGCATGAATCACAATTAAAGTAATTTTAATTTTAGCTGTATGGATGTGAATTTCACTTGGTAACAAGTAAAAAACAGGGCTAACAATAGAGAACACCATTACATTCACACAGGTATTCTACTGGATTACAGTCCAGACTATAAAGCCCTTAAAACCTAAGAAAAATTTGCATCATTTCACAGTGCAATCAGCAGCAAAACAGAAAAATATTTATAGCTAATGAAAGGCTGCATGCAAACCACATCAAAGTAAACTTTATTCTTACAAGAGAAGAAAACAGTTCTACAACATTATTTTCTATCAAGGTACAAGAGGTCTTGTTTTCCTGTGTTTGTAACAGATGATCTACACTGCTGGGTTATAAAGACTCAAACAGTTTCAACTGAGATCTTTCAAAAGCATAAAATCTCTGTGGCTGTACAATTCCCACTTCATTTAATTAGAGTATTCAAATTCCTTATTTGCCTTTGAACCTAAGGATCTTTCAATGCTCTGCTGCACATTCTTTAGCTTCCTTCAGTATGAAAATACACTTATTTCTTGAGCATTATGCTGCCCACTTCATTAAAAAAAAAAAAAAATGTTGATTTATGGCACCAAGATATTTGGTTGCTGAGCTTCAGAGCCACTACCTGGCAAAATAAAATAAGGACACAAGACCTTCCAAGTGTTGTGTAGTTATTTCATGCCTAGAAGCTAAGCATGGAAAAACAAAAAGCAGGGGAAATCATACTGAGATAAACACTAAAGTATTTCTTCAGCACTGCACTTTCAGACTTCAGATATAAATAAGACTAAGTTTTGTATATATGACCAGTCAAATTATTCTTTCATGCATAGATAATCAAAGACTTTATTCTAGGAATCATGGCAGATGCCTTTACACTGTTATTTAAAAGAGATTTCTGAGATGGCTTTTACTATTACATGAATTTTCTGTACTATCTGTCATGCAATGCAAGCTAAGTAGCTAAGCCTACAATCTGAATCATTAACACTATTTTGTGTCAGCCCCAATAAAGGACTAGAAGTGTAGAAGAGGCTGAATATGTATTTTGGCACCACCAGCACAAGTGAACAGATTTTTTTAAAATCTCTGTTGAACCAGTATAAAAATATCCACTCAACAATAACACTATTTAATATGCTAAGCATCTGCTGAAAAACCTTGGTTGAAATCCTGAAAAGTGGGATCTGTCAGGGTTGAATGGCATGTCTCAACTCTCAGAGCTACACATCACTCTTCAGCCTGCAAAAAACAGATAACACCCTTCCTATCAATCTTGGTAGAGAAGGGACAGTAACTCATTTCAAAGCAGCATGGATTTGTATCCAGCCCAGTTTCTACATAACTGTTTTGATGTATGTTTAAAAAAATTAGTAAGCTTGGGCCTTAGAATGGACTTTTGCAATAATCATTAAAGTAATAATAATTTTTGTTAAACTTTAAAACAATCAACTACTGAAGATAGGGAACTTCTGGAGAGGGTTCAGAGAAGGGCCACTAAGATGATTAGGGAACTTGAGCACCTCTCTTATGGGGAGAGGCTGAGAGAGCTGGCCCTGTTTAACCTCAAGAAGTACTTAAAAGGTGCATCTCAGGAGGATAGGACCAGTCTTTTTAGAGGCAATGGGAATAAACTAGCACACAGAAAGTTCCATCTTAATGTAAGGAGGAATTTTTTTCCTTGGAGGGTGGTGGAGCACTGGCCCAGGCTGCCCAGGGAGGTGGTGGAGATATTCCAAACCTGACTAGACACCATCCTGTGTAACCTGCTCTAGGTTCTCCTGCTCTTGCAGGGGGTGTTGAACTAGATGATCTCCAGAGGTCCCTTCTAACCCCTAACATTCTGTGAAGCCACTCACTGAGCACACACAACCATCATTTCAGTGATAAATCTGTTTTAGGCACCAATAACCTGTTCTGTATGTGTCAAGGATGGGGTCCTCACTGCCACCTACCTAACTCCTTCAGTTCAATGAACAGCTCATTCACAAGTTAGAAGTCAAGCTGGAGCCAGGAAAGCCAAATTCCCACTTCCCAGAGAATGAATTTAAGAAAGTAGGCACAAAGATTAAATAGGCTGAGAACACAGCAATCTGAAACAAACCAACCTTGTTTCTGTGCATCTACACAGACATTCTACTCATATACAATACGATAAACTTTGACAAGACAAGAAGAATTTGAAATGAAACTCAAAATACAATACAAGAAAGCAATATGTTTAAATTTTGAATTTAGCAGCAAATTTCCCTGATTAGCAAAAAACAGAGCCCAGTTTAATCCAGAAGTGACAGACATGTAAATTGGCATGCAACAATGGTTACCACCAAGCATCAACTCTTTAAAAAAAGAGATACAAAATCCAACAAAACATAATCCAAAACAACCATGTAAATTCAATTCTATCCCTTCCACTCTTTAACAATTTGCCTGTGCTCCATGAATGGGTGACAGTAACACGCAAACGAACATTACCACTTTTATCAGATACACTACACAAGTAGCTGTGAATTTCTGTGGCCTAAAGCATTGAGGAACTTGTTCTATACACTGTGTCATACCTAACGCTGGCTGGGCATCCAAGAGAAATCAGGACAACATATAGACACCTACGTGACTAAAATGTAGCCGTTTGTTTTAACTGTAGAGCTAGCACTACGAAGTTTGTTTAGAAAGGGATGCTCAGCAGGGTCACCAGTTCAGAAGAAACACCTGCAAACATCCCTGCTTCAGGACCAGGCCTTTTCCCAACGGCAGTCACAGCCAGAATCACCACACACAATGGTGCTTCAAACAGGGCCAGCTCAGGAGCCCTCTCCCGAGGTGGGATTGCGCTCCCTTGACAGGGCGAGAAAACGCTGAGCGGCATCGCAGAGCTACAGACCTGCCATCATCACGGGAGGCTTACTTTAGTCCACCAGCGCTCTACCGCCTTCTCTTTCATAGGATGCCCAAAACTCCGTTATCCCTCCAGGGCACGAGACAGGGAAGGGAGAGGATAACGGGTGGGGGCAAGAAGGGGGTAGTCGGGCACAGAACAGAAGCCCCGCACAGAGGGGACCCAAGACGGACTTGCAGCTCCACCCCGGCCCCTCGGCCAAGAAGTGGAGTATCCATCTCCCGGACTGCCGCCTCCCTCCCTCTCTTCACCTCCAAGGGAGGAGGGGGGCCCGTGGGAAGGGGACGAGGAAGGAGAGGGGGGGGGCCCTCGGTCCGCCACCGCCAGGAACAAAGGGCCCTTCGATAAGCCGAGCCGCAGAGCA
>VWZO01016040.1:1662552-1739935 GCA_013396975.1 Bucco capensis
CGGTGTCCGGGAGTTAGTGGGGGAGGCACTGCTGCACTCAGGCTGCCGTGTAAGGGACTCGCTGGGTAAGTTCTTGCTGCTATCCCTTGAGCGCTGAAGGCAGTGATAGTTTATATGTGGCATGGTTGTGCCAGATTTGTGTCCCCCCTCACTGATCCTCATTGTCGTGTTGGGTGAATCTGCTGCTCGTCCCAGGGGTCTGAATGGATTCTGTCCTCCCTGCTCCTGCTTGAGAATACTTCGTGGCACCAGCTGCTGCTGTGTCAGCCATGGTCAACGCTGCTGGAGTTGTGTTTGCATGTCATTCCTCCTTCTTTAGAATCATAGAATCATTCGGGTTTGAAAAGACCCTTGGGACCTTCAAGTCCAACCGTTAAAGCATATCCCCCAACACCACATCTAAATGACCATTAAACACATCCGGGGCTGGCAACTCAACCAACTCCCTGGGCAGCCTAGGCCAGTGTCTGACCATGCTTTCTGTGAAAATCTTTTTTCCTAATGTCCAGTCTGAAGCTACCCTGTTGCAGCTTGAAGCCATTCCCTCTTGTTCTATTGCTAATTACCTGTGAGAAGAGACCAGCACCAACCTCTCTACAATGTAGAGCTGTAGAGAGCTATGAGGTCTCTCCTTAGCCTCATCTTCCTCAAACTAAACTTCCTCAGCAGGAAGTGACAAGGTGTGTTAGCATCAAGGATGCTGCTGAGTTGTTTTCTTCACACCTGGATCATCCCTGCTCTTGTTATAATTGGAAGTAAGAAGTACGGCTTTGCCCTTCAAATAAAGCAGTTGAGATTTGGAGGTCCTGGAGGGCTTGCACGCTGGTGCTGCTCAGAACAGTGGAAAGCTTCAGTAATGGGCATTGATCTAACCTGCATCTGCCCAGGGAGCTGAGGAGACTCTTTCATTTGTCACAAGTGTTGGAAATACTGGAGTTTGACCTGAGGCATTAAATCTGATGAGAAGGAAAACATGGACCTTATGGGTACTGAATTTGCAATTTAATACACTGTCCTACATCTGCTAACTTACTTTGTATGACCACTGGGCCAATTTGGTGATTATGGAGCTACCTCCTTGCACACACTTGAAAGCTGAGGCATATGATGGAATGGACACTAAATCAGAGCTGGAAAGAAAAGAGGTTCCTCTGAAATGTTAGCCTGCAAGTGTAGACATTCACTGTGATAGTAGTGAATATGCAACATTTTGGAAACAGGCCTGGGGATGTGGTCCAAAAATGATCACATTTTGGGTCATAACAGTAAACTCAGTGGTATGCTTCTAGTTTTCCATACAAGTAACCAAATAAACATTTTTTTGCCATTGTAAGCTCGAAACCTTCTAAGTTTCTGATTTTACTGTATATGAAACCCATTGTGTTCCAAGCAGAAGAGAAAACTTTCAGCTTTCCCATTTAAGGCTTAATGTAGTACCAAAAAATTCTCACTGGAAAATGCACTTTCCTCACCACGAAGCTTCCTACAACACCAGCACTAGTGAGTGATGCAAATACTAGAGACAGCTGCACAAAGGCATATTTATTCTTTCTCAATCACTTATCTGCAGCAGCTAAAATAGCTTCTCCTCTGAATAATACTTTCAGTTTTGCATTGTGCTATTTGCAATTATTTTCTCTTCAGGGTAAACCACAGTAGCCAAATTCATAATCATAGTCTGTCCTTGTTTAACTTGCTGTCTTGTTTCCTCCTTGCCCTGAGGGTTTTCTGAATTGAGCCCAGGCCAAGAAGGAAGGAGAAACATGGAGCATGAGTTTCCTGCTCATGCAAAAGGTTGGCACTTGGAGATGGTAAAGGTTGGTTGGTTTGCTCTAATCAGAGTCAAGCAGAAAGGAGTCTGCCCATCAGCTGACAAAAACTTGCACTTAAGCCTCTAGGGGACCTTGTGCAAAAAAGCATTCCTGTCTTTAATTATGATTCACAGGCAGTTAATTGCTATGATTACATCAAAGAGACCAAGGAAGGAATTAGAAACTAGAAGGAATGGACACAAACAGCAGTGAATGAGGAAAGAGTTATTTTTTTTGCCTTATTTGACAAGGGTGAGACTATGATGACAGCTACTGAGGCAAGTGTGGTGGTAGCCTGAGGAAGAGGAAAAAAATTGCTGTACTTGACCAGATACCAAGCTGTGGTGTTTGTCCTGTCTTTGAATCCTGGCAGAAACTACAGTCATGGGAGAGAAGAGCTGGTGTCTGATGGTAACAGGAAAGAGACTGCACAGAAAAGAGTCTTTTTGGATACTTATTTTCTCCATGGAGTTGTGGGGCAGACTATGTGACAATAGTTTTGTGTTTGGGGATGCTGGAGAGAGATGCATAAGAAAAAAAGGATTCTTGGTGACCTAAGCCACTCTTTGGTTAGTTTGGTTTGAAACAGACTAAAAAACAAACAAAAAAACCAAAATCAAAACAAAAAAGCCCTGCAAGTTATGTCCCACTATTGGTTTTAAGATGCTGGAAGAGCAAAATCAAGCACATAGCAATAGGAGTACAAGAGGTTAGGACAATGGACAATAAGGAGAAAGAGTTGGAATAATGATGAGAGTGTTGCTTAGAGTGAGTGTAGCTGATTGTTGGGAGAACTATTAACTCTTTCAGAGAGTAAGATCATTAGTAGAAAAACTAGTGCTTGAAGCAAAAATAGGTTCATAACTAAGGTTCTTAATTTCAGAGGTCAAACTTAGGGAAATGAAGGGAATGAGTTAGTGATGACAGCTGCATCTAGGTGGTGGAGCTCTTGCATGTGGTGTCAGTCAAGTCTCTCTGCAAAAAAGTATCTGGAATTCATATCTCAAACAAGATGGACAGTCAGTCTCAGCTGGATAAGTAGCCACTTCAAAAAGGGTTTTTGGGAACAATCAAAAGCTTGAAAGGAATGGAGCAAAATTATTGCTTGGAAAATATTAAGAAGGGTAAGAATAAAGTGAGGATTGTCAGAAGCCCAGCTCAGTTTCCTTACAAAGGAAATTAAAGCAGAGCCTAATGAGAGAAAGAAAGATATGAAAACAAATGTTTCCACATTTGAGATGAAAGCAGAAAACCTATCACATACCCATCTGAAACTTCAGAAGATCTTTATTCAGCTAGAAATTTCCATTAATGATGTAGGTACAAAAATATGAGCTGTAATAATGAAAAGTGCTGATGGAACAAAATAGTGGGGATGCTTTCAATATGAGAGGGATCAAGACTGGATGACCTTGAGAACCTAAATAATAGAATGGATTAATTTTAATAACACAACTTGCAAGAAGACTGATAGCAGTGCTTTCTGCTAGGGGAGAAACCTCATTAGTTGAAAGTGACAGAAGGTAGAAAGTGCTTTTTGTATTAGTTGATGATGACCAAGTCACAGATATGATCCAGCTGCAAAAAAAAGTTACTAAAATCCCATGACACGACAGGTCAGCTATTTCCATTGGATACTGCAGATGAAAACTTTGATCTCACCTCATCTGAAACAGTTTGGGCAATTCTGGTCACTATTATTCAGAAAAGATTAGATCACACTGCAGGAGGTACAGAGAAGGACTCAAAGGATGATCAGTAAAATGGAGACTCTCTTTTCTGAAAGCAGAATAAAACCAGTTCATTTAGCTGAGTGAAACAAAAGGTGGGAAGAAGTGTGATTTTAGTCTAGGAACACTCAAAGTAAGCATCAGTTAGGACAAAAGCTTTTCAAGCTAAAGGGTAGTACTGTGTGAAATAAAAACAGGTTTAAGTGATTGCTGAATATGTCAAAAGAGACATAGCTATCATGTTAGACAATAAATAGTGCTATTTCTAAGGCACTTATGTGTTCCTCCACAACATTACAAACTAAGCTTTATGAAAACAATAAAATGATGGATTTGTGCAAGGGGATCTGATCGTAAAAACTGATTGCAAACAACACATGAACTCCAAAAGGGAGAAGAGAATGAATCCTGTGTAGTAACATCTTCCTTAATGATCCTGCTGGCTTCTGTCAAGGCTGGAGCCATTTCCACCTGTATCCAAAATCACTGATGTAGGTCTAGATATTACTCAGTAATCAAAGTGGTCTAAATGTCCCTCAGCAAGAAAAAAAACAGCTGTGCAGAGTGTGGTCTGTAGATTGTCTTCAGCATGAGCTGGGAGGAGGAAAAGAGAAAGTATTTGCAACATCCCTTTTCAGATTGCTTGGAGAATCTGTCTGTCCTGAGGCAGCAAATTCATGATAATGGAGGAGAGCACATTTGAAGATCATAGAATCCTAGAATGGTTTGGGTTGGAAGGGACCTCTGGAGCTCATCTAGTCCAACCCCCCTGCAGTGGCCAGGGACATCCCCAACTAGAGCAGCTTGCCCAGAGCCCTGGCAAGCCTCACCTGCAATGCCTCCAGGGATGGGAACTCAACCACCTCCCTGGGCAACCTGGGCCAGTGTTCCACCACCCTCGTGGGGAGGAACTTTTTCCTAATATCCAGTCTAAATCTACTCCTCTCCAATTTAAAACCATCGCCCCTTGTCCTTTCACTGCAGGCCTTTGCAAACAGGCCCTCTGCAGCCTTCTTGGAAGTTCCCTTTAGGTACTGGAAAGTCACTAGTAGGTTCCCCTGAAGCCTTCTCTTCTCCAGGCTGAACANGGAGCCATGAGGGACACCACTTGGCACTCATCTCCAGCTGGACTTCGATCAGCCTGGGTCATAACTTGAGCTGTTTGCTCAAATGGGAATCTTACAAAAGAGTTTCAGCACTATTTTAAAAGCGAGGGAGTGGTTGTATTCTCATTTTACATGATCTAAATCAAACCACGGTGCTATTACCTGTATTTCATGATGCCTTTCTACCTTTCCAATTGTCTTTTCTCTTTGTCATTCTCCTTTGTTCACTTCCCAATGCACACTGCCTTAATCCTCAGTAGTTTTGCTCCTGTTGAGATGGATATGGAGATGCATATATTTTCCCATCATTGTGCTATTTTCTTCATTCCCTTCCTCATTTGACAAGACAGGCATTTAAATTAGGAAGATTCCACAGAAAAACTTTTGGTTTGGTTTTAATATTGTTTCTAAGAACTGGATCTTATTTCACGAGCACAGTACAAAGGGTTTGGGCCTCACAATAGGGCAGTTGTGAGCAACTTGGGGAGGATGGGGAGAGAGTTCATTTAAATTAACAACTGTGAATATCTTGATAAGAGGTAAAGGAAGAATTTGCTGGTAGGTGTGAGGTCAGTTAAAAGAAGATTTTGTTTTTCATGTTCTGCATTCCTGACTCTGCTTTCTAGCTCTTTTCTAATCAGTTTATTGCTTAAGAGTGGCACACAGCTCTTTGCTGTGCCAAAGCATAAAAGTGCTTCTTGCAAGTGTGTTTTACAGCAACCTATTTATTTGGAAAAAGGACTATTTCATTGCATTTTTCAGCAAATGAATAGTGAAAACCTTTGGTGTAATACAGATCCCAACATCAATAGAAAGAAAAAAGGTAGAGCCTGCAAAGGGCAGGAGGAAGAGGGAGAGGAATGGATTTTAAATATGGGTAGTGTAAATGCTCTGTAATCCCTTACCATTCTCTGACTGATGATGGACTACATGTTCTGCCTGTTACTGCAATATTGATTGCAATCAGATGATAAAATCATTGCACAGAGAAAGAAAGAAACCACTGCAGTGAGAATGAAAAGATGGAAATGTGATGCTTTCTTGATTCAAAAATGATTTCTTGGAATAAAACAAGAAATGCATAGCTGAGAGTTAGTCATGGGAATAACAACATGCTGGAAAAATATAACCATTTTAAAAGCAAATTAATTGCAAATGATGTATTTATCTTCAACAGCCATCCCACACTTTTCATCAACATCCCTTATGCTGCAAATTTTCCTCACTCACAGCTTTAGCTTTACTTACAATTAATCTACTGGTATTATAGTGATGGAGATTCTTGCTGGAATGCATTAACTTCCTCTGTTAAATCCCCCCTGAGGCAAACCACTTGAAAAATATTTCCTTTGTCTAGGACACACAGTTTAGGAGCTCTCTCTTTACAGGGAGATAGCAGAGTTTTCTGCAGTGGTTTAAGCACACTATTCCAATACAAAAACTGCATTAAATGCTGTGATGTTCAAAGATCTGAGCTGTGCATTCTGTTCCTTGGGCACCATTGTGTAAGGAAAAATGTAGGTGTGATCCCATTGCTGGTCAAGCCCATACTTAGAGTAACATTGAGTCATTGCAATGATTTAGAGATATCAGGAATTGAGTCACTTTGAGCTTATAGAGACCAAACAGACCTTTCAAACTCACTGGTGACCCTGTCCACATTTAGTATTTTTATTATCCATACAAACAAATTTGCTATGTGCTTCTTCAAAAGGAGGAGGAGCAGGGGGGGAAGATTTCACAGCCTCTGAAGTAGCCTGTTTCAATGCTTCACAATCCTAACTGAATGGATTCATAATGCCCAACTTAAATCTCTGCTGCCAGTTCATTTGGTCTTTGTCCTTCCTTTAGTGGAACAACGGCCACCAAATCCTTATGGCTGGTTTCTACATTTGGGAATGCTGTTGTAATGTTCCACCTTGATCTCTTCCTTTCTCAGTTTACTGCTCTATTTCTAAGCTATGTAAACTCTGTTCCTTCAGCTTTCATCCTAAAACTCTCCTTGCTGTTATACCTCTCCTGCAATGGATTTGGTCTCTTTTCTCCTTCTGTCCACTCTTGCAAGGGTAAAATTTCAATAACCTACACGTCGTGACAGTTTATTATTGAAGTGCACATGGAAGTTTGCATAAAAAATCAATCCCTGAGTGTTGAAAGACGGAGTGATCCCCTGAAGCACTTCCCACTGTATTTCTCATGCCTGGAAAGAGGACAAGTACACCATCTAGACCATTTAACAGGAAGATTTTATTTAGTCCTTTATTTTATAATCTAAGCTTAGCTTAAGAAATAGCCTGGACCACAAAATAATATAAAATAACAGCTTGAACTTTTTTATTCATTTTCAGATTGCCTTCCTTGTCCTCTTGCTCCCCCTAAATTTACAACTTAGACCTTTGCAGTCTACTTAGAGGAGCATTTAGCTTAAATTTGAGACATAACTCTGATTCATTGCTGGCCCTCTGAGGACAGCTGTGTACTGCTGCTGGCAGTGAATGGCTGCTGTTCTGCCTCTTGAGAGGGGCTACATTTCAACAGCGTGGGAAATCAGCTCTTAATATCCAGCTTTCAAAGCACTGTAAGATCTGTGTTGAAGTGTTAGTATGTAAATAGAAACCCTTTTTTATTCATGCAAGACAACTCTATGGAGATGGGCAACATTGGCCTGCTTTGCTTTCCAAGGTGGCATTAATTAGAATGCACTAGCCCCTTTTCATGTGCTGGGTCACACTGATAACCAAATATCACATGTAATTCACTTCATTTGTTGCTCTGAAAGTCTCTGGCAAATGTGAAACATATGCTACACACAGTTCTTCCAGAGGGCAAGTGGCTGTGTGAAGGGATTGCTTAGGTGTCTGATCAGGAGAGACCATGGGGAACTGACCTGCTGCACTATGTAGATCTAAAACCTCACTAGGAAATGTTGGTGAAGCCCAGAACAGCAGTTTGAGATCTGATGTCTTCAGAAAAATGCCCAGGTGGGTGGAAAAGGAGGAGTTTTGGGGAAATGACTTTACCTCTCCAAACCTGAGAGGAGTTGGTGAGTTCTCTGGCTCAGGGGAGCATCTCTGCTTGGTCTTGGTGTGGGTTTCTTAGGTGCTGCTGCCATACAGAGCATAAGTGCAGTGAATTGGGGGTGCTGGTGGACAGCCAGCTGAATATNTTGTTTTTGGTGGTAGTTTGTTTTGGGGTTTTTTTGTTGTTGTTTTTTGTTTGTTTGTTTGTTTTGGTTTTTTTGTTGGACTCGGTGATCTGAGAGATCATTTCCAGCCATGAATGTTCCGTGATTCTGTGAATTCTGTGTTCAGCTGGATGACCTGGCAGCCAGTGACAGCACAGAGACTAGCAGAAACCTGGTAACAAGACTCTTTGTAATGTAGTAGAAAGAAGCTGTTTGCTTCAGAATCCCTTTTCCAGCTATGCTTCTATGTCAGTGCATTTTTTTATTAGAAGCACAGTAGGCTACTTCTTGCTTGCTTCAATTTGATCAGAATTTGATGAATTTAAGTGCTTTTTTTTTTTCCTGCTTTCATTTATAAGAAACAAGAAACACAGGGCTGTGAAATATGAAAGCAATTCGTAAGAGAAATGTCTACTAATGGAAGAGGTGATACAGGGAGCATATGAAAGTGTTCAGATCTGGGCTAAAGCAAGATAATAGCTAATTGTCTGAACAATTATTTCTGTATTAGATAATGAGAGTTGCTGAAAATTGCAAGTTGTATCAATGAGACATCCTGCATTATTGATCAGGCTTCTTTGTTTTAGCTGCACTGTGGTGGAATACATTTCACTTTTACATGGCTCTTCAGCAGATCTAAATCTGTCATGCAAGGATCCATTCATATGGTAATTAATTTCTTTTCATGAAAAAAGCTAAATACTGAAATATCTTTAAAGTAAGGCTGCATTATCTCCCTCTCATGGGCTACCTTTATGGTGCAGGAACATATTTATTGACATAACCAGTTTGTTCAGTAGTCTGCCTAGTCTAATGTTTTGCCTCTGTCTTAATGTTTCAGGAGTCTAACAAACCTGGTTACTGCAACTGAGTAATGTTGTATGTAACAGGAATAGTCCTTCCTGGCCTTGTGAGCTGGTTTACTCATTATAGGAGGTGTAGTTACTTTCATGAATTAGAAGTAGAGAAAAAGAATATTGGAATACAATCTCTAAAGGCCTTGAGTTCAAACCTACACATGAATGGCATTTTGTCTGCTGTTTCACAATGCTGTGACAGTTGTAACATTACCTGTTCTAATTTTGCTCATAGGAATTGGATTTCAAATAAACCTACTCTGAAAAGATGCATGAAAACAGAGCTAAACAGAAGCCATCATCCTGTTAGTGCTATAAGTTGTTTAAAAACATGCCATGATTAAACAACTTGACCTTGACAAGTTACAGTAAAAAATGGGGAAAAAATATATGTGCTCCTTATAATCTTACTGTTTGTCTTCAGAGGCACAATTTGTACTTAGCTTTGGTAAAAGAATGATTATTGAACATATTTCTGAAGTGCCATCATCTATAATATTAATTCCTTTAAAAACAACAACAACAGAAAAGAAATGTGTTAGCAAAACCCCTTTACACCATGGCTTTAGAAAAGGAGAGGCTCTGCAGTCAATTATTTATGTGCACTAAGTACTGAAAGCCTTTTTATCTCAGAATAATCAATGTTTGGCTGAAGCTTGAGAACACTAATAGCTAATCTTAAAAGTCCTGGTCCAGTGTCATTTGAAAGAATGGCAAAACTCCCATTGATTTTAAGCAAAGGAGAATGGGGCAAAAAAGAGAGAGATAATTTGAGATAATCAGTTGAAAACACCTGTAAAAGTAGAGAAAACTAGACTTCCACTCTCCACATACTATGGTATGAAAAATTTAAGCAGCCAGGAGCACTTGACTGCAAAATGGTCTTTCTGTGTTTTCTGGGAGCCTTATTTAAGGGTCTAT
Organism: Bucco capensis; assembly: GCA_013396975.1. NCBI lineage: Eukaryota > Metazoa > Chordata > Aves > Piciformes > Bucconidae > Bucco > Bucco capensis. Next base: position 1,672,162 of record VWZO01016040.1, read on the forward strand.
CTACTGAGCTGTTGTTGCTGTCTCTGGGAACAGACAAATGGCAACTGGAAAGGTGAGAATCAAACTGGGAAGGAATAGGGAGACTCAGTGAAATATTGAAATACCTGCACATCTTTTTTGGTCAACACTCAAGTGACTTCTTTTCCCCTTGAATCCTCAGCAAGTTTTTCTCTCCAGGATCTGCTCTCACTCATTCTGGTGAGGTCTTTTGTTGTTATCTCTCTTCAGCTACTCTGTTATCGTTTGCCTGCGTCAGTGCAGAGTGTCCTGTGGTATGTGGGAGCTTCTCTCCTCCTGGCAATCCTGGAAGATAACATGAGAAATGAAGGAAATGACAACCCAAAAGGCTTCAGGAGACCTTGTAGTGCAGAGTCTGGTGCAGGCTTACATTTGTGGGTGCTGTGTCAGCTTGGAGGGCAGGGCTGGACAAAGAAGCCAAGGAGGTATTCAAAGATTGCAGTGGAGAAGGAAAGAGGAGTTGCTGGTATTCTGTGGGCCATCCCATTCACAGTATCACAGTATGTCAGGGGTTGGAAGAGCCCTAGAAAGATCATCTAGTGCAACCCCCCTGCCAGAGCAGGATCACCTAGACCAGCTCACACAGCAATGTGTCCAGGCAGCTCTGCAATGGCTCCAGACAAGGAGACTCCNCTGCTGTGTTCTCAGTTTGCATGAATGATGTAGGGTTGTTTTTTTTTGAGGATGTTCTGAAGTGTGATTTAATTATTAGGAATACAAAAAATCCCCCACAGTACAACCTACTTGTCCATCCAAGCCAAAAATGCTTCAAGTTTAAATGTTTAAACTTTAAAAGTTTAAATGTAAAAGTTTAAAATGTTTAAAGTTTGTTTCTTCCAATTTGCTTCTCTACAAAGAACAGGAAACACAAGAAATAAGGCAGGAATGGGTCTGATGAATACAGCAGTGATTAAGAAAGAAAAAAGTAGTAGTAGGTATGCTCTGTACTGTCTTTTGTGCTGGGGTAAGGTATAGCAAACCTTGTATTGCCCTTAGGAAAAGGAGGTAGATTCTGTTTAACAGTGCTCATCTCTGACCACACTTGGGGGATGGTGGGGATGTTTATCAATTGCATGAAGTTATTTTTGAATGAAAGAGTTTATTTTCTGAAGCAAAGGAGTCCTTTCTCATTCTTTTACTGACAGTGCTGAGGAATGCCAGCACTGTCAGCACTAAGTGGCAAAGTAGAAGAGTTTTGCTCTAGCAGTGTCAGGAAGCAGCCTGTAGATAAGGTGATATCTCTAAGTAGGGAAATAGGACAGATACCCTGAGACAGCATCTGGCAGAGCAAGGGAAGAGAGACAAACTTTCCTTTCCAGAGAAAGCCAGAGCAGGAACTGTAGGCACCCAGCTCCTAGAAAAGAGCCAGAAGTTCTGAAACTCCATAATATTTAGGTGCTGAACTCACACTGATTTGAGTCATAACCAGGGCTATGTTTAATTTCTCTTCTGTTCCTCAGTAAAGTCCCAGTCCAATTTAGGAACGTAGTGGCCTCAAAGAAACTTGAAGGTTTTAGCAGTTTGTTGCTTTTTTTTCCCATCTCAGAATGGAGTTTTCTGCTCCTACTAATAGGAAACAAAATACTGATCTTGGCAAAGCAGTTTGGCATATATATTTACCTGCCTTTTACTCCGTGTACTGATATAGACCATCAAATCAGAATCATAGAATCATAGAATGGTTTGGGTTGGAAGGGACCTTAAAGATCATCTATTTCCAGCCCCCTTGCCATGGACAGGGACTAATAATAATATCATAACGTAGTAAAAGTCTACTGAGAGTATTGTTAAGTGATTTAAGAAGGTTTAATCAACTAAAGGGAGTCCCGGCCCCCCCCCCCAAAACAGTAAAACATTTCTCATTCAGTCACACATTAAGACAGATTTGACCAAGTATTTTTAGTTGGAGATTTGGAACAGCTAAAGTAAGAAATCCTCTTAATAAAAATAGGAGCTTTTTTAAAACTATCTTTTATACCAGTGTAATTCCATTGACTTCACAGGATTTATCCCTAATACATTCTGATAGGAAAAGAGTGCTGGGTTGTGGGCACTTCTATTTTGCTTTTATGCTGTGGGGGGAAACAGAGTCATTCTGCTTGAGTCCTTCTAATGGAAGAACTATTCTGTGTAGCATTTCCTTTTTGCTAGTTGATGACATGCTTCAATATGTAGGTAAATAAGTCCCAAATATGATTATAGAATACAAACATTACTTATTTTACTGATGATGAAGATAGTTTTCTGGGCTTTGTGAAGCTTCACAAGTCATCCTGGGTTTTCTGTAGGACTGCAAGCGCAGGTGAGTCTGAAATGGGCAGGACAGAGCCAAGTCAGAGACACTTGATAAACTTCAGCAATTTTCATCCATTTTGCTTTGATCGACAAGAAATATTAAGCTTCTGTCTTCCATGGGAATATCTCTCAGTAAACTATGTTTACCAGTAGCTCTCAAATTTCAACCTCATGCTTTTTGTTATTAAATGAAGCAAGGTGGTAGGGAGAGAAACTTCTTTTTTAATTTATCTTTTATTAGACCAGCTACTATTGTTGGGGAAAAAACCAGACAAGCTTCCAGGTGCAGAAATCCATCCTCAGTTTTGAAGCAGAAGACAATTTTAAACCAAGTGTAGGCTGGAGACAGTTGTTTTGAGTTTAACTTTGTTAGAGTGATCAGTTGAACAAATAGAAGAGAAAAAGGTGTCTAGCACCTTGAAGCAGATGAAGACATTAGACAGGGCAGAGGTGATAAGGTTGTGATAAATGTGTCTGAAATAGCTAAGAGTCTGGGGGTGCTGCTGATATTTAAAGAGAGTCAAGACAAGGGACAAAGAAACTGAATAGCAGAAATCTGGACAGAAGTGATTCAACAAATCCAACTATAAAATAAATATTATGGAAGAGTCTGATTACTGAATTGCCAATCAAAGCCTTATTCTCATAGGAACACAGGAAGCTAGAGGTTCTTTTTTCAATATCACTTCTCCAACACTGAGTGACAAGTAGGTGCTTAGAAAGTAATTGTAAGCCCTTGGATGTTTAGGAGATTCTAAAACCTATAACGTATTTGTAAATCTCTAAAAGTAAGACAGTGAGCAGTTCAAGCTAGTTACCCTGAGCTCTAAATGGTGACAAAGAGACTTGATCTTGTATCAAAACAGATGTTCAGGAGCATTCCCCTCCATTGCCTATGAAGACAGCTTACAGGGAGTAACTCAGGTTTAGGCAGTTAAATTCTAAAGTGAACTTCTTATATCATAGAATCACAGAATGTTAGGGGTTGGAAGGGCCCTAGAAAGATCATCTAGTGNTGAATGTCCTTTTAGTCTCCAGGACTTGAAAACACAATAGGCCTGCAGGAGTTGCCTTGAGCAGGCACCCAGGAGTGTCTGCATTACGAGGGGCTGTTCCCAACAGGTGTTTGGATGGGCTGCTTCTCCCCTTTGGGAAGGGGAAGGGAAGAGCTGAGTGGATGCAAGCCCTGCTGTGCTGCTTGGCCTTGGGGCCAGAAGGCAGAGTGGGACCTGTCTTGTTTAGCTAGCATCAGCACAGACTCTCTCACTTGAAAGGGAGGACTTGAAAGTCCCTAAGCCTTAAAAACCTGCACCCTGGTGCAGTTTTCAGAAGTGCCTGCATTGCATTAGCTTTGCTCTAAAAACAAGATGAGATCTTGCCAGAAATCTTATCTTTATAAAGGGAATCCATCTATATTTATCCATGCCTTCATTCTCTGAGCATTCAATTCAGATGGAGATTATTCTTTTAGATGTTTCTGTAGATCACTGCTGCTCTTTGTTACGCTTTGCTAAAACAAAGCCACTACTGTAGAAGTCTTTTATGATTTGGGATTTTTATTCTTCAGCCTAATGAGAAGCATTAAGAATCCTTAGTAATGCTTCCTTTTTTAAAAGGAGATTTTCTTCACTGAAAACTGCAGCAAATGTCTGAGAGCTCAATATCCGAGTTCCCCAGGAAACTCATCCAGCCCTGAGCTTGTGTTCACAAGCTGACCTTCCTGTCATTATACAAGAAAAGAAGTCATCTTTATAAAAGTCAAGTCAAAGATAAGATCAGCATGGTGGGCTGCTAATTACATTAAGTCATGTCGAGTCATTAGAGAAAGTGTACAGTTGATCCTATGGCTTAGATGTGGGCGAGGGATATGATCTAGTTTTACTGCTATAAAAGAAAGATGCAACTTTGTCACATCCATCAGTTTCAGGAACATCCATCCAAGCATCAAGGACACCTCACCTTCAACCACCACCCTGCACTTTCTCAGCTGAACAAGGGAGGTAATATATTTTTAAATGTGTGTTACTGTAAAGAACAATTACCTATTTTTTGACATTCTTCTTCTCTTCTCTCTAGAAGTTTTCTTCTCCTTCCATTTCGTCAGAGTTTTTACTTTGGAAATTAACTTAAAGGTTGCTTTAGGACTAAAACATTGGGGTTAAACTAGCTTTGTAAAGAAGAGAAAAGAAGGTTCTAGAATTGTATTGCAGCTAGATGTTGATATTTTGTGATTTCTGGCTGGGTCTGGTAATTCTTCATCAGTTATTGTATTTTTCTCCTTTTCTCCTTGTCAAGATTGTGTTGCTGTCAGGAGTTACACAACCTGTAGTACTAACACATCTTTTAGAGTCTTTACATTGCTAGCCATGATTAAATATGTTAAGGGAAGGGAAGAAAAAAAATGCTAGTGAAGATTTCTCAGCCTTTGGTGGTTTGCTAGCAGGCTAATGTGTGTATGATACCAGGTTATAAGCGAAGCACTGGCAGTTGTAACTCATCATTGCTGTGACACAACCATATCTGACAACCAAGCATCTCAGAAAGAAGTCAACCCAGTGTGCAAAGTGTTTAGCTGCTGTTGGGTCTGAGAGCACCACTGTGAGCAGGGGAAAGGCAGAGAGGGATGGCCCAGGTTTGTGCTGAAGACATTAGCTCATTTCATACGAGCAGTACAAAGGATGCTTGTTGAACAGAGCTTGCTGGCATCCCTGTGCCAGGACATGGACCACAGAGTTTGAGGGGGGATTCTGCTCCATGAATGTAAAGGCATCCCCAGAGCCCCATGTGTACCTGAATAGAAGACCTGTTTGCAAATACAGATGATTTCCTCTCTTTGTAATGGTAATATGATTGACAGAAAAAGGCTAGTAACAATGAGACTTTAATTCCCAGGGAGACTTTAGCATCTTTCCAAAGAGCTCCAGAAATTCATGCTATATGTCATATTCCCATAGCTTAAGAAAGACAATATTTAACAGAATAAAGAAAAACCTTCCTTTGATTTGATGGTGAGATGAAATGAGTGGTGTAGACACTAACTGGGTTAACAGTGTGGGAACAGTCAGAAAACTGAGTAAGACCATCAGGCAAAGTAGCTGTTGTGTTGGAAGAGTAGAGAGACTAGAGAAGGATCACATCTGGGCTTTACTGACGAGTATCTCTGGTGGCTTTGGCATGAGCCAAACAGTCTGACTCAAGAGAGAAACTGCAAAACTGCAATTTCAATTCCCCTTTTGGTTAATGTAATTTAAACAACTTCCCTCTGGGATTGCCTCAACCTCTTATGATGTACCAAATCATAGCATTACCTAAGAAAAATTAGGATGGAGGATGCTACTCATCCTTCAGCAACGAGCATGGAATCACAGAATAATTAGTCAAGAGTTGAGGTGTTATTCCTGTGGCTGGCATCTTCTTGGAGCCGATGGAGCATGCAGGCTATGAAAAGGCTCAGGAACAGGTTGTTTGGAAAAGCTGTCTGTCTTCTGATGGTGCAGGAGCTCTCTCTAGCCAGCTCCTCACATCTAGGGAATGTTGCCTTGAATGGAGCAGGGCCTCTTAGCCTTTCAGTTTAGCTGGGGTTCAGATCAGTCCCTTACCTCTAGTTTTGCTATCTTAATTAGTAAGAGCTTGCTTCCACTTTTGTGCCTTCATTTGTTGCATTGGAGAGCATCCCACAGTGCTCATGAACTTTCTTTCCACTCTAGTAAGCCAATCAGGCAAAGGCCATGCTCTTGTCATCCTTTGCTCTCAGCCTCATCTGCCTGGGCATGATCTTTTTCTGTTTGCTGCAAGGCTGGAGCTCTCCTTGACTTTGTTTCCTGGTTTCAGAGCTCCCTTGTAGGGCCTGTGCTCTGCTGCCATCTGAACTGCTACCTTTGAGGACTGTATTGTACACCTGTTTAATCAATGAACCAAGAGCTGCTGACCTGTGCACAGCATCCCTGTATCCCTACATACCTCTGGGACTTTGTGCAGTGATGAAGCATCCTTCTCTGCTAATCAATGCTCTCTTGGCACACATCCCAGTGCTCCAGGTTCACTTGCAGGTCCAAGGAATGAAGCCGTGCAAGTGGCTTCACTCCTTGGACTGCCTCAGTTCTCTCCCTCCCTCCAGATGTGAGCAGGCATTATTTGGACATTTACACCCTTGTGGCATTCCTTACAGGGATTCTGCTGGATAGCTGCAAAATCTTCAAAGCAATAAGTTTCCATTATGTGAAAGCTATCTTTGTTTATTACACTTGATTTTCCACCATCTTTCTTGGTTAGTGCCTTCTCTGATCAGTATAACATGCTTGAACAACCTCCACACCACATGTCAGGATCAGTTTCTTTGTTGCTGGCATTATTCTTCTCATTGCCACCTCAGAAATATTTGGGGCCACAATTTCATCTGCCCCTGGAGAATATTTATCCTGGTGTAGCATGTGCTGTGACTTATGTTAATATTCAGGAAAAAAATAATGAAGGCCAGAAAGAAAGGCACGTTTTTGTTCCTGTGATGAAGTCAATTTTCTGAGCCTGTAAACCACACAAGAGCACACTGCATTTTTGGTTTCTGATCCTGCTCCTAAATTGTCTCTGTTACTTGCACTGAATGCTGGATCAGTGTGTAGCCTAGCTACTGGTACTGGACCCAGTGCAAACCAGTCCTTTCAAAATGTGTCTATTTGTATTTCCAGACAAGATCATGGATTGCTACAAGAAGTATGCAGCTGCCACTTTGACCATTTTGTCTGTATTTCTGCATCTTCTTCATGCTTTCCCAGATGGAGAGTTTCTCATGCAGGGTAAGCTGCTTTCAGTGTTCAGGAATAGGGCAATTCTTCCTAAAGAGTATTAATTAAACATGCACATGTTTTACAAATGTGGACATTCAATCTGATTGTTCAGTTGTACTTGTTGACACTGAGATATGAAGGTATAATAAATCAAGATGATTTTGCCGTGAGTATCCTTCCCATTTCTTCTCTGCACTTGGTTTCTCCAGGTGAGGAGTCTCCCAGATGACCATGTCCTCCTGTTGACATGGGTGATCTTCATCCTTGAGTCACTATCAGATAGAAAGGTTTTGGTTTCTTGCACTCCTGAGATCTAGATGGCAATGTAGCATCAGGAACAGCAGATCCATAGCTTCTCCTTATAATATGCAAGCTGTTTTTCCTCTGCAGATTCCAGAATATGGGATGTTGATGGTGTAGCATCATCATGCACACTAGGAAGATTTTAGGGGTGTTTTGGAAGTTGTGGGGATTTCTTATTCAGCCTCAAACTGAATATAGAAGAATGCAAGCTACAAAACCCTTGAGATAACTGAGCATTTCAAAAACTCTTGAGAAGAGTCTTGCCTGAAAGCAGGCACTATCTAACCAGCACTACAAATCCTGCTGGTGCTATTTAACTATCTATAGCTACAGGAAGTTTTCTAGGGACAGCTAGTGCAGTAGGAATACAAAACCCCTCCACAATGGTCAACAACACTGAAAAGAAAACCAGCAAAGAGACAATAATCATGTTTGTGCCTTATCTAGAAAGCCACAATCTGGTTTTCCAGCTGGTGCATGTTGCAGAGTTGAAGGAGCCAAAGGAGGGGAGCTTTGGTGTCTGTGCAGACATCAAGCAGCAGAATGTGGCTGCTGCTTCCCCTCACCACCTGCACTTGGCCTTTCTTTTGGAACATGAAAATACAGCTGGAGGTCAAGTCAAAAATCTCTTCCTTTTATTTTCCTGGCAGGTTGTCCTGAGTGCAAGCTAGGGGAGAACAGGTTCTTTTCCAAGCCAGGAGCACCCGTTTACCAGTGCACTGGGTGTTGTTTCTCCCGGGCCTATCCCACTCCGATGAGGTCCAAGAAGACCATGCTTGTCCCAAAGAACATTACATCAGAGGCAACCTGCTGCGTGGCAAAAGCTTTTACCAAGGTGAGGGTGTGAATGAGCTCCTTACAGGCTTCTTTTAGGATGCTACCTTTAGCTGAAGCAGTGAATAGAAAATAACATGGTTTTGCCAGAGGCCATTGGAGAGCTATTTGAGGGAGGCATCCTTGGCATTTGTATCCTTTGTGCTTGAGAGCTTGTTTTTTTCTAAAGAGGAAATTGAAGTGTCCCTGAGTACAGAGCCTGATATCCAGCTGGGATGTGGAAATCACTGACTTCAATGAAACTGCTTTGACTCCTGACACCTGAAGTTCAGGTGGTGGACTTGTCCCCTCATTTTCAACTCTTCTGGATCTACACCCTTCCCTTAAATGCTATGTAGTGTATATTTGATTTGAACAAGTCATTTTCCTTGCTTCTTCCCTGCACAGGTAGGAGTTCCCTGGGAAGGTAGCTGGTCAATACTATCAATGATGTGTATGGGAATGAGGGACTAAAGCCATCTGTGCTTGTTAGATTAACTGAGATCCTGTTTTACTTTTAATAGTGTAATTGAGAAGGAACAGTAAATGTGTGCAGCTCCTCTGAGCATTTAACACTCTCATCTGGAAGGTTCTATTAAAGAGGGATTCTGCTAAAGCTGATTATTTTGGGAGTGATTCAGCTCCAGGTGAAGAAACCTTAAATTCGAGGTCATAAATGGTGAATGAGCTGGAACCAGCTCAGATGTCTGTCCTGTGGTGCTCTGAATCAGGCTCATGAAGTGTGTTGACTAGAGGCTCTGTTCAGTTACCTACCCACAGATTTGGTGCTATTTGAGATACCCTGGGATACTAAAGACATCTGTGTATGGCTGGCAGACACAGCACCCATAAAAGACCTTCTAGAGAGGCAGCTAGAGGCTTGGTGAGATTTCCTGCAACATCTGCAGTGGCAGCTGACAGCTCTGTGTGCACAGCTGAGCAGAGTGCTGGGGCTCTACTGGCTGGGATGAGAGCCCAGATACCTGACTTACCTACAGCCAAGCCCATCCTGCCTCTTCATCCCAGTAGAGCATAGATCCTCTTCTAGACAGCCAACATTGTACTTGTCCTGAGGCAGCAACTAGAATTCAGTTGAGATTAAAGGTACAGATGATTCATTCTGTTTGTGGTCTCCATTTTTATAATCCCCCTGTGAAATACTTTTAGGACACTTGCTGATTTTTCATACATTGGTTACTTGACCCTTTTCTGAAAATTAGACAGTTAAAAGAGTGCCAAAGTAAGGACACCAAACTATGTCACCACTGAAAAACTTCTCTTTAGGGCTCCAAAAGCCACTGCTGATGCAGCTTCACAGGTTGGCATTCAGAGGATGTTCTGGTACATGTAGCCCAAAGAGCCTGTGGACCTTGAGGTTAAGAAAAAGGCTTCAGACAGCTTTGACTTGAGGATGCTCTTGCTACTGTGTAGCTAATCCTAATTATTTGTTATATGTGTGTGTTTTCTTTTCTTTTTAAGATTACCCTTAAGGACAATGTGAAGATAGAGAACCACACAGATTGTCACTGCAGTACCTGCTACTATCATAAATCCTAAAGCCTGTCCTTTTGTTAATGCTCAAGGACAACAGTGAATGGAATTGAATGGATTGGTTTTCTGCTTTTATAGCTCTGCTATGTCAAATCCTATGTTTTCTGGTCAAGACACTGGGTAGACCTTTGAGTAAGATGGATGGATGTTTTATTTCCTCTTTGCTTCTTCATGCATTTAAGTAAGTTTCCTTATTTCCATTAGGGATAAAATACAGCAATTCTGTGGCAACTGAATGCTTGATTTGGTTTTAAAATAAACTGTCAGTTAAATCATCAATGTTTCCTGAGGAAAAATGATGATTTAACAGCTTAAAACAATCAAAAAAAGAGATTCTGCTGCATTGATTTCTAGCTTATTTTTTGTATGAGAGGGAGGGAAGGAGGAAGGGAGGGATGGGAAAGCAGACAGAAAAAGAAGCAATAATTTCCCCATATTCTTTTAGTGGTTAGATTTTTCTGAAGACTTAACATTTTCTTCCTCCTGTTCCTCTTCTGCTTTTGCTTTACCTTGTGGGCAAAGTGTAATAGTATATCATCTATTCATAGGGCTCTTTCTGTCCCATCTTTTGTTTTTCTTTGAGCTCAGTCTCCTCCCATGTAGGCAGGTAAATTGATGTAGAGTCAGATGCTGTAGCATTCTGGGATGGGTTTTTTTTTCAGCAACCTTTCCCTCTTGCCTGTACAAAGCCATTTAGTCATGAACTTCTCAACTCCTGGATCCCTCTCCTCCCTAAGGCCACCTCAGGCCTCAAGAGCTAGCAAAATGTGTATTGTGAGGGCATGTGGAATGCAGAGACATCAGCCTCATTGTTACCTGCCTGCAGCTCTGCAGTGTAGAAGAAATAACACCTCACAAGGAGAGGGATAACACAAACAGGCAGATACACAAACCTAACAGCAGGCAAGAAGGGAGGCAATAAGAAAGCTCAGATCTCCTGGGCCACTGGATGATTGGCCATTACCAGTGCAGGAGAAAGCCTGAGCTCTCTAACCAGAACAAGGGGGAGCAAGGCTGTGAAAATAGCCAATGTGCATCTTCTCTATGTTAGGAACAGAGTATTTATTCATGGAGATGAAATGAAATCTGTGTCAGTGTGGTTTAAAAGTAGTAATAAATCAGCCAAGCTGATACTGAGGATTAAAAATGCTGAAGATCAGGCAGACTGAAGATAAAAATAGTATGTTTTTACTGCCACAGTGACCTATATAAACATACATCACCACAGTCCTAAGAACTGATTCATTCTGTGAGCAGAGGGACAAGTGAAGCTTGATTTGCTGGTGGTCAGTGAGTGTCCTGATGCCTCCCCAAGCTGCTGCAGAGCCATCAGCCAAAGCCAGGGCCGTGCCATTCTTTGTCCATCCAGCATGTTTTCTTGGGGCTGCTACTGACTTCTTTCCAATCAGAATCCCATTTTCACAAGACTGGTAAGAACTTCCAAGGGCTGAGGACATTACCCATCAGCTGAAAATGCTCCAAACCAACTGAAGGGTTAAAGAGTTGCTGAGGAGTGGCTGTTAGAGAGCTGTGTGGACAGACAGACAGCATAAATGCCTCATTGCTTGGAGGTGCCAGGCTCCAAATCCTTTGGATGATTCGTAGGTATTATGATGGCAATCCACAGCTGGGGAGTGCAGGAAGGGCTCTCAGCAGAAAGATAAAGCTCCCAAGCTGTAGGGATTTTAATGAACTGAAATTTCACACCAGTTTTCTTACTCTGAGAAAGCCTGAGAAGCTCCATGTGAGCAGCAGCCTTCCCTTCTCTCCTCCTGCCACCCTGGCTAAACAATGATTTTAAATCATGGAAAGGGGGAAGAGAAGGTTATCCCAGGGCTTGTGCTGGGTGATTACAGGTTATACATCTCCCCTTCACAGCTGGATGAAAGCTCCTTACTAACTTGGAAGTCACCTAAATATATTCAGGAGCCTCTTGCAGTGGAGGGAAGGGTGTTTGCCTGTGTCAAAGAAAACTGCTATGAAAAAGGAGACATGAGTTGAAGATGATTTCAGGAAACATGTAAACACATTTGGTGGTGGAATAAAAACTAACAGTTAATCAGGTCGTTGCTGTCTGGAGGATTTCCCCATTTAAGGGGTTTCCCTGTTGCTCTGTAGTTTCCCACATCTCTGGCATATGTTAAGCTGGCACTTGGCTGGCAGTCAGGTTGGAACAGGATTCCATCTCACTATGAGCACACGTGTAAGCAATAAATCCAACAGTTACAGTCCTGCCAAACCCTTCTGCCTCCTGAGGTGTGAGAGAAACCAGTATTCTTCTGGCTGAGGGAAACCAAAAAGCCAGAAAATTTGCTTTAGGATAGGATCTCAGCTCAGTGTAATTTCTTGGATATTTGTTTGATAGTTTGTTTTTGACATCATCTCTATCTCTCTCTCTCCATGATTTGGATAGTCTAAAGCATAAGAAATGCCTTTCTGGTTAAAACAATCATCCTTCTAGCCCAAGTTCACTCCTTAGGCACTCAAATCAAACAGCCCAAAGGAAGAAACCTTTTGTCATCCATCACCTGCACTGTGCTTTCTGTGCTCTTTCCAAGCCGAGGAGATGCTCATCTGTTCCAGAGCTCACTCCTCTCTCCGGATTCATTTCCTTGAAAACATGAGTATCTTACAGAAGCATTACCAAGAAGCCAAAGGCTTTGGACGCTTTGTGTTTTCATTTTCTAAGAGAGATATTTTCTTTTGCTGCAGGTCTCAGTCTGAGCATTTGTGGCCCTTGAATGCCATCCAGTGGTGGAAAGGCAAGGCATCTCCCAGCCTGCTGCTAAACAGCCTCCAGCCACGGCAAGTTCACACCTACCATTATTTTTACACTATCAGCCTATCATCCTTGTGCCCTATTTGTAGGGAAAGCAAACACCATAAAAATATATTTGCTATGGCAAGTCACAGCGACAGAAAAGCCATCTGGTGTTTCACAGCTCTGTAACATGCCAGACAGAAATACACCCGAATTATCATTTGGTTTTGTCTAGCTTTAAAAGCTCAAGCCTTAAACAACTTTAAGCTTTAAACAACTGCAAGGGCTGACTTTTTCATCTTTATCACGAATTTTTAGGCAGACTTCTCTCTTGGGATTTGCTAGGTGTGGAGAGCTAAACTGTGAGCTTGTGTGGAGGGGAGGCTGCTTCCTTGGCCATTTCCATGCAGGGCTTTGGGTGTTTCAGAACCTTGCCATGAAGAGATTGCCAAAGATGTCTTGTTGACATTGTCTCTTAAGGAAAAGCACTTTCTAACTTTCCAGTGGTGTGGATTCTGTATGGATTTGATTCTATGAAATAAAAGCACAGCCTGCAGGGAACATCAAACTCTGAGAAGTGAGCCTATGGTCTCCTCCATGAACAGAACAATCCAAGATAGCTCTCCTGAAAACTACTAATCTATGCATAGCACAGCAAAACAAAGCATGTGATCTACCAAACACCTAGTGCTGGCTGTTTAAAGAAGAGAAATTTCCATGTCAGTTCAGCCTGGCCAATAAATAGCACTGTTTTCTCTCCTCACCCAGTTTCTTTGTTTCCCATCCCTGCCTCATAATGATGGCAATATAGAAGAAGCAAAGAGGTGACTGGCCATAAACAGAAAGAACCAACTAAAAAACTACCCTAAACAAGCATCAAACAAGAACAATTTCTTATTTCTTCTTACAAAAAGAAGAGCATCTTCTTTTTTTTTACATCTCTGTCATTTGGGGCAAATTTTCCTGGTTCAAGTCTTTTCTGTCCAGCCCTAGGTGTGTGGATGTGCTCTCTCTTACCTCAGACTGGCTCTGCTACCCTGTGTGTGTGGAAGGAGACACACTCAAGTGTTGGCACTATTGTACAAGCTGGTCCTCAACCTGCAAAATGCCTGGATTGCCATACCATCTGCTAGCTGAGCAGGGAATCACTTGTGCTCTCCTTCCCTAGTTCGTGCCTGCTTAGGGATATCTGGGAATGTCACCTGAGGATAAATAGTTATTTTATATAGAAGGCTTATGTACTTCACTGAAAAGCAACTTTTTCTTGCATATATGTCAGTGCTTGGCTGTAAAGCCTGGAGCTCAGAGATATGTGTAAGAGTTTTCTCTTGCTGCTAAAGGTCATTTCTTTTTCTGGTAAACACATGTTTGTTTAAGTGGTGTGCTTCCTGGCATACTTCTCTCCTGAGACAAGAGTTGCTGAAGAGTATTCTGATAGTTAAATGTGCAATCTGTGGGGCATTTCATACTTGTAAATATTTCTTGTAATAGGCACTCAGCTAAAGAGGAATAAAAAGAAAGCATCTTATTATGAACCACTTAGTGAATGAAGGTGGTTTCTTCTACTGCTGTTGACTTGAGGGGATGTCAGTGGTCTTCTTTTCCACTTACAACTCGTGGGTCTCAGGCTCCTTGGGCACTTGGATCTGCAGAAAAACAAGCATCTTAAGAAAAGGTAATTGTCTGTGCAATGAGGCTTTGTTCCTGGCCTTGAGCTCTTCATAATTAGCTGCAAGATAGTTGTATTTTGTTCCAACTCTGCTCCTTCTTTGAGTTTTCTTGGAAGCCATATGAAATCCAATGGTTTTGGCATTGATGATGGACACTATTTCTCTTCACTAGGAGTGGAGTTTGTCAAATAGCCTAGATCCTAGGGGTACCTCTATAATCAGTGGAGAGAGACACGTCCCTGTACAGGGCTCATTTGTGTCCTTGTTGCATAGTGAAAAAAATCACATGAGCAGTTCAGGTGCCTCATTTCTGGGTGCTCAAAACTAGGTGAAACAAATCCCACCTGAATGTTTCCTGCAGCACCAGTCACTAAGTGGGGAGATGAACCTCAAAGTGCTGCCACCATTATACATTGTGATGGGAGAGCAGCACCCACCCTGCAGTGGCACTGCTGGAACCTGAGGCAGAGGAGGGTGCTGAGGAAGGAGAGGTGGTTGGTTGTGCCTTAAGAAGGAGGCTGCTGGGTCAGGAGATGCAGAGCACTGAGGAGCCCAGGAGACAGAACCTGGGTGAGGTTGCAGGTAGGAGGTGATGGTGCAGACTGGTGTTAAATATCTTTTGCAGTGTGTGGTTTCCTGCACTGAACACTCAATGCCTATACACAGCCAAACTTTTTGGCTTACTTCCCACATATTTTCATGCAGCGAATATTAATATTAAGCAAATCTGAAATTTGCTCTCAGCAAACACTCTAGGCAGAAGCTGGAGTGTAAGTTCTTAGTTGCCTTCTTCCATGGGTGAACTGAGCAGGAGAGAGCTCAGGGAGTCACTGAAGCAATGGCAGTGAAGCAGCAGTCTTCACACTGGAATCCTTAAAACCCCATGACATTTTGAGGGAAACCTTTCCAATCATAATGTCTGAAGAGCTGCAATCTCTAGGCAAGCCCTAAGCAGAATAGGAAGGAAGAGTTGCCAGGTGCTAAGTGTTCAGAGGCTGCTGCAGAGAGCAGTGCCTTTTCTTTTTCTCTTTTTGATAGGTGGGATGAAAAGCAGCATGCTTCAGGTGCTTCATGGCAGATTGAGGTTAAAGAGTGAATAAAGCTTTCTGTAGCTGAAGGGAATGAAGCAGGGAAATAGGCTGTCTGAGGAAGATGAGGCATCTCCACCACTAGGGTCTTGAAGAACAGATTAAACAAAGATTTGTCAGAAGTGACATGGCTCTGGAGGTGACCCTGCCTTGAGGCTAGGGAATGGATGAGGCCCTTCCAGCCTTATCACCTGCTGGATGTCTGAGATGGATTATCTGCCATGGACAAGTCTGTGGGCACCAGCCCCACAGCAATATGTTTGTCAGACTGTTAGAGCACTGTGAGTACAAACACTTCATGTTTAACCGGGATTGATTCCCTAAAATGAGGTGAGGGATTGGGAAATCTTCTTCAGGAAGCCTATTTTGAATGGTCTGAGTGGAACACTTTCTGCTTCTAATATTGCAGGCTTGGTCATAGAGCACTCCACTTGCTAAAGGACTGGGGATGAAGGGTTGGTTATTTTGGAACTGTGACTTATTCTTGATTCAGGTAGGACCTAGGTAGTGTAAGACAGATCTGTGTGAATCACAGCATCTTCCTGACAGTGTCCTGTGCATGGTGCCCGTTCCTTGTGTGCTCCTTGTGCTTCCCTTCCTGGCTCTCCCCTCTTGCTGAGCTTTTGAACAGAGCCTCAGGTGATAGATGTCCCTTAGAGGAGCCATGTGCACCAAAGGTGCATCCAAGGTGGTCAGCTGGCTGGACAAGGCTCTTTACAGTGTCCAGTCTGCTTCTAGCTGCTCAGCATCTGCTTCCCACCACCCTTTCCCCTCTATGTGTGAAAGGCATGGTTTGGTCATGGTGATCTAGGTAGCCTCCTCAGCTCTAACTGTTTTTTTAGCTAGTACCAACTGGCCTTCCACCACCAAAATCTGTGCCTGATAATATCAGGCAGGACATGACAGCATGGTTGGTCTGCCAGTGACCACTGTGATTGCTGGGACAGCAGAACAGTAGTAAAAATGGTGGTAAAATCAGCAAGTCTCATCATCATTACACCCTAGGTGTCAGTATAGGTACATCTTAGAGAAAAACCAGGGCTCCAGCATTTCATTTGCAAATGATATCGATATATGTGAATTGTGGCAGTGAGTGGTGAGGCCTCAGTGTATGAAGAAATTGTTCCTCTTGTGAGTGCCACAACCACTGCTTCTCTTTGAGGGATACTGGGTGGGATGCAGGTGTTCAGTCAGTGGTTCCAAAGCAGTCAGGCATACTGCTCACATGGGAATGGGTGGCAAGGTCTGGGCTGGGACAGGGTGGGAATAAGCTGTAGAGGCAGCAGATGACAATATGACTTACTTATAGGCTTCCATTATAAGGATGGCTACTGTGAACTTGCTGATGTGGGGCAGGAGGGATAGGAAAATGATGTGATTAGCTTTCAGAAGAGAGCAATTACCAGTATCTGTATGGAGATTGAGGGCTGGACATTGGTAAGATGTAATACAAAGCTGGACCATGAAGATCCACATCCTCCAGTCAGTGTCCTAACACTCTCCCAACTCAGAAGTGCAAGGTAGTTCTAACACTGTGCTTGTGATGTGTCCCTAACAGTGAAGACTTAGGTCTACAAGCCATGGTAACAGCTCCTGGCAATGGCCCAGACCTGTGGTATGTGAAAGACTGGTCAGTGCTGGGGCTCCAGCTCCTAAGATAGCCCTGGGATACCTGCAGAGAGCGCTGTGGTATGAAGTGGGCAAGGATTTCTTGCTGCTTTTCTCTCCCTTCTTGAGTAGGTGGTCGAGGCTAACATAGCATGATTGGGAGCCTGTGGGTGAGCAGGAGCCTCTGCCTGGAGATGAGATGAGAATGGCAACCCAGCCGGAGTGATAAAGCTGCTTGTGAGGCAGCTGCTGTGACTGATACTGTGCAGCAGTGTCCTTGTGGTCATGACAACCTGACAGAGCAGTGAAGCCATGGTCCTGGAAACCAGCTAACCATGGTGCTCCTCAAAGCTCTGCTGCTTCTTTCCTGTGCAGCTGTGCAAACCAGGCTGGCCTGGAGAGCAGCTGCAGGAGGCTGCACTTCACACAGGGCTCTTAGCAAGGCAAAGAGTTCCCACCATAGCTGCATTTTCTTTCTCTACCTAGAGACCAAAGCAGATTCTCATACAGTCTATTACCAAATATTTCAACAACACAGGTACACTCATCATCATCATGGCCAGGCTTCACGAACGAAGATCCAGGGAGGGCTCTATCCACGTTTTTCACAAGCTTGCTGATGGCTGAACAGGCCAATACAGGACAGACAAGAGCGCTTGCAAAAGGCACAGCACAAGGACTNTTGCTATAGTTTTAACACTATCAGTTAAAAAAGAAAGAACCTGAAGAAAAATTGTGTTAACAATCACATAACACATGAGCCTATGAGCAGAGACACTGTACTGCCTTGGCTGCAGCAATGATTTTTAAGCCTTTAATTTTATCTATCTATTTATTTATTTTGTGTGCAGAAACTTATTCTTGCCTCCAGGTTTTCAAGTAGTTTGTCGGGAATTAGGTGATCCACAAGACTGTCTTTGGTTGCCTCCCTTTCCCCTTGTGTGCTCATGTATTCACTGCAAAAAGGTGATGATTTCCTTCATCCAAACATAGATTCTCATCTTTCTTTCCTTCGGTAGCCTTGCTGTTTCCAGCACCCTGTTGATCTACACAGCACTATCTTGAAGAAGTGAAGTAGAAAATACTTGAATGTGATTCAGAGAAAGACCAAAGCATGCACTTAGTGGGAAAAAGGAGAAAACTCTCTTTTCCTGGAAGATGAGCTGTTCACATAGAGAGTGGCTTTGAAAGACTTCCTTTTAAAAAGGTCAAACTAGAAAACTGATTGTCGAGTGACTATATCTCAGTGTTCCAGTGTGTGTGTGCAGTTGCCTACAGACAAAGCAGGAGGCCAAGCTCCCGTTGGAGCCACTGAGAATCCAGGGCTTCATTCAGTTGCCCACAGATAGGCATCTAGTGATACCTGAGATGCCCTAACATGTCCTGCTGTACAGATCTGAGAGGTCTGTGTCATGCCTGGGTGCAGGTGTCTCTTCCAGGATGAAATGAATCACAGTGAATCATGATTAGATATAAGGAGGAATTTCTTCTCTGCAAGGGTTGTTAAGTCTTGGCCCAGGCTGCCCAGGGAGGTGCTGGAGTCACCATCCCTGCAGGGGGTTAAGAAACATTGAGATGCTCTCCTTAGAGCCATGGCTTAGTGGCATGGTAGTGATAGGTATGGTTGGACTTGCTGATCTTAGAGGTCTCTTCCAACCTCTGTGATTCTGTGAAGCCCTGACTGCAAAGGCTGTGTTGGCCAGGTCCCTCTTGGCTGTAATGGGAACAGACAAACTCAGCACACCTCTAGGTACTTCTCAGTGTGCATCTCAATTTGGGTGTCTCCATATACAGCCAGATCCCATCCTCTCTGTCTCCATTCCAGACACTCCCTGATAGCTCTCTTGTGTTCCCATCTCAGCCTCATGAGGCTGGGGATGTGATGCAACCGTAGCCATTTGGAATTTCAATTCTTTTGGCATCTGCTGGCAATGAACAACTGAGCTCTGTGCTCCTTCCTTTTTAAGCAGAAGAGTAAGTGAAATAATCAGAACTTTCATTTTTGTCTTCAGAAAACAAATTGCTCATGAATTGGGCACCAAAAAGCTTTGGGTCATTGAAATTTCTATACCCCACAAAAGCCAAGCACTACATTTTGTGTTCTAGCCAGAAAATAAACTTCATGTGAGGCAAAATGTAGCAATTACCTTGGCAGGAATTAGCCAAATAAGTGGCAAAGCTGCTTGAAAGCCTGTGAGAGGTCTTACAGCTAGGGAAGCTTTTTGATTTTTGCTCTTTAATTAAAAGGGCTTCTCAAGAAGCTCACTTTGTGAATCAGCTTGCATCAAATGGTAGACAGGTTTTAAAAGGATCGTGAAATCCTGGGTTACCAGGAGAAATGGAAAAGGCTTAAGTGAAGAACTGTCTGCCTTACACAGCTGAGGGGCAGTGAAAACTACGTGTGGGCTAAGCTGGTTAAAAGCCAGAAAGCATGATTGGGAGGTATTCAGTGTGAAGTAACTGGGAAGGTTAGAGCATGGAGGCAGTTTAGCAGCTGTCCAAGGGAAGACCTAGAGGGAGAGATTCATCTCTGGAGCACAGTTAGCTATTTCCTTCTACTTGGCTCAAAATGCCCTTAAAAAGTGCTGGGGTTCTTGTTGCTTTCAATGAATGTTTTAAATGAGATAGAATCATAGAACAGTTCCAGCTGGAAGAGACCTTGAAGATCATGAGTGCAGCCTTTGTCCTAGCCCTAGCAACCTGCTAAATGATGCCTCCCAATGCAACATCTACCTGGCTCTTAAACACCTCCAGGGATGGGGACTCAAGCACCTCCCTGGGCAGCCTGTTCCAATGGCTGACAACCCTTGCAGCAAAGAAATTCCTCCTAATGGCTAGCCTGAACCTCCCCTGGTGCAATTTCCATCCATTTCCCCTTGTCCTATCACTCTCCACTAGGGAGAACAGAGCAGTCCCTGCCTCTCTACAACCTCCCTTCAGGGAGTTCTAGAGAGCCAGGAGGTCTCCCCTCAACCTTTTCTTCTCCAGGCTAAACAGGCCCAGATCCCTCAGTCTTTCCTCCTCAGGCTTATGTTCTAAGCCCTTTACCTGATCTACTTGATTTTTAGGCTCCTGCATGTTGATTTTTTGATTATGCTTTGGCAAACTGTATGTCTGACAAATGATGTTCAAAGGCTGTTTGTGAAGTGAACCCTCCTAATAAACAGAACATCAGAGTTGACTTAATAAACATCAGCTTGCCTTTTTCTGCCCAAATTCCCTCAGGGTACTGTAGCTCTGGTACAGGCTCTTGTTTGCAGACCAGACAAGCAGCCTGGGGACCCTCTCATGGCCATGCTGAGACATGGAAGTTCTCAGCTCAGGTGCTGCCTGGCCAGGTGCAGGGCAGTGACATCCATGACACCAAGGTGCTCCTGAGGGCTGTGATTTGGAAGCCAGCAGGCTGTCCCTGGTGGGCTCAGTCACAGGCTGCCTCTTGGAATCAAACCCTTCAGTGATGCTATAAAAAAAACATGGGATGGCAGTTTCCAGGGGGGAAACAAAGTCAAATTCAGTGTAAGTAAAAGTGCAGTTTCCCCAGATGATAGCACATCACAGCAGAGAGCAGGATGCACAGCCCTGCCTCCTTGAGGTCCCCAAGCCCTGTGGCAAAGGCATGAATGAGGAACAGCCTTCGGCAGGAGGTTCACTTCCATACCTCTATTTTCCCTGCAATGTATCATCTCCACTCTGCAAGTAGAGGAAGACAATGCCTGACAACTGTGAATTAAACCCAGACTTGAGCTGTGTCAGTGTTCAAGGAGAGCAGAGTGACCCTGACAAGTGCTGTGGGGGTGGCAGTGCAGTGTGTGCCTGCTCTGTGACAGCCTAGTCTTGGGGCTGGGGCTGTGCAGCCCACCCCTGCCTCCTGCTCTTGGGGTCTATGTGGGGGCATGAAATGATTCCTGCCTCCAGCTGCTGGCCTGCCAAGGAGGCAAGGCTTCTTATGAGAAAAGTATGCCTTTTAGCTCAGATGACAGCAGCCTGTGGTTTTCATACTGCTGGTGGTAGTTCTCTCCCTAATGATGCACAGAGATATGTAAAAGCACAATCCATTTCACCTGTCACCTCTTCAGCTTCCTTTGCTTTTTCCCTTGTCATTCCAATGACAGAAGTGTTGATCTCGGAGTGCCACAAAGTGCAGAGTGCTCATGCAGAGATGCAGAATGGCTGAGAAACACCATGAGGACAAGTAGGGAGCAAATCAAGAGAGAAAATCAAGCCTCCTCCTGGATTTGCTCTACTTCTGGTGGTGTTTCACAGCCTGTTGCTCATGTTTGTTGTGGCTTTTTGGTGAGCTGGTTGGGGAATGCATATGCTAACCTGTGTGCTTCTGCTGAAGCCAAACTGTAACATGGCTTACTGTGTCCTTTCTACAGTAACTGTGCTACTGCTGGCCAAGATGCTGTGGCTGGAGCTTTTGCACAGGCTGACACCTGAGTACAAGCCCACTGAGGGACAATGCTCAGCCCTGGCTGTTGTCTGCCTTGCTGCATTGTGCCATACATGTGCCATTTGTTAGGCATTGGCCCAGGCTGCCCAGAGAAGTGGTGGAGTCACCATCCCTGCAGGGGTTCCAAAACCATCTAGATGTGGCTCTCAGTGACATGGTTTAGTGGCATGGTGGTGGGAGGCTGCCAGTTGGACTTGAGGATCTTAGAGGTCTTTTGCCACCTTAATGATTCTATGATTCTCTGCAGGGATATGGTAGCACATGCTCAGCCCAGGCAGGGCTGCTCTCCTGGGAGTTTCTACTGCAGGTCTGAGTGGAGCCACTGGTGTGGAGCAGGTTTGGTGTGCTGAGCCATGCTGCAGGGAGAGGGACAGTGGCTGCTCTGGGGACAGTGCCTCTCTGAGCCCAGGCTGTGATGCTGATCCAGGTGGCTTGTTGGCTGTTGGTCTGGAAGCCTCTCCTGCTCTGTCACCTGTGTGCTGGTGCACAACCTGGCTGCTTGCTTAGGGGAAGACAGTGGTCCTGTCCTTCATCCCCTCACACTTGTATTTTGGCTCAGAGATGCCCTGAGTCCCCTGGACAAAGGTGGAGGTAGCAGTGTGGCTGGGGTCAGCCCAGGGCAAGGGGCTCTAATAGCAGTGAAATCATGTCTCCAGAGCTCAGGGGAAAGCAAGACACAGCCTCTGCCAGACACTGAGCTCCAAATCTCAATCCTTTTCCTACCCATGGGCTCTGCATGCATGGTAGGAGGTACAGCTCCCTTTAGTTACCAATCTTAATTAAAACTACAGATAACCTGCCCTTTAGCAAGGAGCTAAACTGCTGTAGTGAAAAATGAGAGGATTATGATCTGTGCCTTGTGTGTATAGGCAAGCATCAGACCAATGCAACCATGCTTCACTTTGCAACACTAGATTAACTCCTGTGACCTAATTGGATTAGTTTTTTTCTTTCTCCCTGCTTCAGAATGACCATCCATCCAGTCTTAAGACAAAAATATGTTCTCCTGAAATTGCAAAAATAAGTAGCTGATATTCTTGTTACTTTAAATTTAAAGAGTGGCTCTTTTGATTTCTCATCTTCACACTTGGCAGTACAAGAATGAGGAATTGCACTGGGATGTGTATGAATAAATATAAAGCTCTAGCTGCTAGGCTTGATTTTAGTGGTCAGATTCTCCCATTTAAAACCTCTCAAGCTGGAGGTGTTAGCCTGATTTTTTATTTCTTGGAGACATAAGCTTGTTGAGACTGATCCCAGCACTCCAGCAGCTTCTCAGCTTGTTCCTCCTCTTAAGGACTGAGATATTATTTCTAGTGGAAGTCATTTGTGTGGAACTTTCTATTCCCCCAAAAAGGCTGTTGTAGAAAGCTTTGGAGAGGCATAATTTGTCATTGCAAGTTCCCCTGGAAGGTGACTGTGCTCATTGCAGGTAGCTCAGGCATGCATCTGTGAGTTTTGTGTTTTGCTCCTTAGCATCCCTTTAAATTTAATACCCAGAAGCCGAGTCATTTCAAATTCTGTACAAAACACTTTCCAAAGGACTAGGAGCTCTGCCCTCCCTCTTCTCAGAAGTTAATTCCTGTTTCTAAATCAACAAAATGTGTGTCTTTCATCAAGAGTAGTTGAGAGGAGACAGAGTTTTATGCCTCCCCTCCCAGAACTGTGTGTCCTTTTGCAGTTGTGTGGCATATAAGATGAGTATTAGAGACACAGTGGTTTAGAAGATTTGAGTAGCCCAATGGCATGAGATCTTGCACCAGATAGAAATGAGGAGGAGAATTTGTCATGCAGGAAATGAATCCACCAAAAGTGGAGAGAGCTGATCTATATGCTAATGGAGCAACACAGCAGTGAGCATGCAGCGCGAGCAACTGGAAGAGGGGGAAACATAAGGGGATGGGAGGAGTGGAGAGGTGCAGTGAGGACATTTCCAACACTGCTTATTGCATCTGGGAACCACAATAGCTGTGGCTTTAATTTCTACTGAGAGAAGCCCCATGGGAAAGAAGAGAGAGGATTATTAAAGAGAGATCTTACAAAGTCATGACACACGGGAAGGCTTCGTGGTGGATTATGCAGCATCTTTCATTTGGAAGAAGCTTGACACAGGGTAGGAATTTGATTTGGAGCCAAACTGCAATAAAACAGTAGTAAAGGCTGTGCCCTGGAACAAAGCCTGCAACCTGATTTCCTAATATCAAGAGCAGTGTGATTTTTAGCTGGTGTGTATCAACAGAGCACAAGGTAGCTTTGCTTCTTGCTGTGGGTTAGTAGATAATGCCACTGTAGTGCAGTGAAGGGGAAGGAGAGATAAGAAACAGAGAGAAAAGTAATGATCAGGAGCCTTGGACCAGGAAACAGTGAGATGAGTAGGAAAGAAAAGTGATTAAGAAGGGAAAAAGCTGAAACAATTCTTCCTTAGGCCTTGGAGCAGAGGTTCATTTGATTTGCAGTATATGTTACATTAGGGAAAACACGACTTTGAGGACAAAAGAGGTTTTAAAGATGCTAAGGATGATGGATGTAGGCTGAAGGTCTTTTGGATACATCATGAAGAGGTTGCTGGAAAGAGTTTCTACTGCAGAGTGTGGTGTGGCTGGGACTGATCCAGGATTGGTATGAATGGGGACTTGACCATGGACAAGAAGTCAAAGCTCTGGAAATGACTTCATATTCTTTGTAAATACATAACACAAAAAGAATGTAGTTGCCAAACAGTGGTGCCAGACTAGCAAAAGTTTTTATTTTCATGAGATGACAGGTAATTTATGATTAAGTTAAATTGTTTTAAGTAACCAATCGTTTGACCTTGGGGAAAATGTACAGGACATCATCAGTTTAGTGGCATTTGTTGGAAAAGATAGCTCTGTGTTTAGCTAGTGACTTAATCAGAAAAGCAGTATTCAGCTGGCAGTGAATGGTGAGTCTTTATTTAACAGGGAAGCATGAAAATTAGCCATCCATCTGGTTTTTTCCTGTTAATTACTTCTAAATATTAAAATTGAATAAAGCCTTCAACCCGATGGACAGTTGGAGTGGGAATAGTGGGGATCAAATGAGATGTAAACGAAATGAAGTAAAAATGAAGATGCAGCTCCTGTATTTTACAGCTATTACACCTGTCTCAAACATTCCTACCTCCCTACAGCAGCTGCTGTGGCAGTTTGGCATCAAACTGCCCAAGGGACACCAAAACCTACTCTCTTCTAGCAACAACTGCCTGTGTGTCCTGTCTTCCCTGCAGTAGTCACCTTCTTTGGGGAAATAACACACAATCCTTGGTTTTTATTCATCATTTCTATGTACTCTAGGGAGCTGCTTTGGAATTGTTATAGATTGGCAGGGTCAGGCCACTCTTCCCCAACTTTAATCAACAGTTTCCACCTCCAACAAGCTGCAAAAAGGAAAAACCATAACAGATCTCTAGGCTTCCTCAGTAAAAGACATTTTCAGTGGCTTGAGATTCTTTTTCCCCCTCTTTTTAGCTATTAGTGTTAGGTGGTAGGGAAGGTAAAGGCAGTCAGTTGAGGTAGCTGTGACAATGGCTTCAGAAGGGCAGTAGGAGATAAACCTCCTACAGATAAGCATGGAAAACTTGGAGTCCTTAAAGCAGCATCCCACTACCTGTGGGTATGTGGTAGGTCACACTTCTGTCACCTTCAAACTTGATTTACACACAAGTCAGGGCACTGCATCTTCCCAACTGAACACTTTCTCTCAGGAATAAGGATGTCATCTCTCAGCCCCATCCAGAGTTTATTACTCACATGTTACTTATACTTCCTTGACTCTTGCTAAGAAAAATGATTATCATCTTGTAAACTCTCCAAACATTTTTCAGAGATGGCTTCCAGTGCTGTTACAACACTTTTGCTACCTCTAATATTTGTTGTGATGGATTTGGAGCTGCCATGCTATAGTTCACTGTTATTGCATGTCAGGGTGATGTATGTGGTATTTTCTATATGGTGCATCATCAGTAGAATTCAAAAAGAATTTGCCCAGAAAAATAGACAGGGAAGAAAATGATGGTGCAAGGCAAGTAATCAATATTTAAACTGTGCTTAGGGGCTGCTAATGGACAATAGCAGACTCTCAGCTTGAATTTTGCCTCTTCCCAGCCTGATTTCCACAATATCTGAACCAGAACATGCTAACTTTCCTAAGTACAGAAGTCAGGGTATGACTCTATCTCTCTGGATGAGGGAATTAACTCTGTGAAGGACTCCTAGAACAAGCAATCCTGTTAGAGGACCTGATCACAGGTTAAGCTGACAAGAATGACATTGCAAATTGTAAGATGACAATAAGGCAGATGTGCAGGCTGCTATTGAAAATCATTTACTGTTCAAACAAAATAATTTGTTTTTAGATGATGTTTCTGAATCTCTATCTATTGCTGGCTTGATTGCTGAGAAGGTAACTAAAGTCTGAATTGATCCATGGGGTTGTGCACTGTGTGGCACAAGTGGGGTGCCCAAGCCACCCCAGAACTGGCCAAGGCACAAGACCTGAAGCAATATGGTTAGTGGTATGAAAGCATGAGCAGCCAGATGTGCAGCTGGTCTTACACAGGGGACACTCACCAGCTGTGTCCTCTCACTTGCCACACAAACTGCACAGCTGTCTGCCCAATACTTTGAATATAAATCTGGAATCTTACAGAAAAAGAGACTCTTAAAGAGTTACTTTGGGGATCCATTTTTAGATGGAATGAACTGAACTTTCTGAGTGTATTCCTGAAGGAAGGAATGGTTTAGTCTTCCTTAGCCCAAGCTGGAATTGGTGGTTGTTTTCCTTCTAAATGGCTGTAATAGTTTTCTCAGAATGCCACAGTAAAGATTTGCTGTTTATGATTTGCTGTCATGAGCATGAAGTGTTTATTAATTTCTGAATACCTCTTTATGGGGTTCAGTTTATAAGCTTTTATAGTACTACAGTGCATGATAATTTAGACATTTGATTTTTAAATGAAAAAAGTATAAAAGTGACTAGCATTATACGCTTCTTGAATCATTGATTACACAAAATGTCTCAAACATGAGAATCTAACAGTTTCTTTTTTGTTGTTGTTGTTTCATTGCTAAAAAAATCTGTTCCTTTGTAGAATAAATTTATTCCAAACTCTTTACCATGAATAACACTAGAGGTAAAAAAATGGCAGAACAAATTACAGGCTAAAGATTAAGTCAAGCAAATAGGCAAACATAAATAACCCCTTTATCAAGGGAAATAGTGGCAGAGTCAAATGGTTTTGCTCATTCTTAAGGCCAGGAGTCATGTCATCACCACCATCATCATCTCCCAGTACTTTTAAGTATGTTCTCGACACCTGATGAGCTTTCTAAAGGCCAGCTTGAAATCTTCATTAAAGCTAGTGTACAGCAAAGGGTTGATAAGGGAATTGACATATCCAAGCCAGGTCAAGAAATCTGCTACTTCTGGAGAGACACTGCAAACGCGGAGGCCCACCAGCAACTCCTTGATGAAAAAGGGCAACCAGGACAAAATGAAAGCACCTAAAATCAACCCCAGGATGCGAGCAGCCTTTCGTTCCCGCGTGGTGGAAATCTGCTGCCGATCACCAGCCAGCTCCAGGTCATTCTCAAAAGGAGGAATCCTGACAGAGGCATTGATTTTATCAAACTCCGTGGTGGGGTCGGACGTGGAGAAGTCTGAGACGCAGAAGGTCTGTGTGAGCTTGCAGCTGGCAAAGGAGTTCTGGCTGTCAGTGCTCCTGTTGCTGAGGTGACGACTCGAACCCCGCTTCTGGTAAAGGCTCTTGGCAGCATGGTAGATTCTGTAGTAGAGGATCAGGATCAAAGTCAAAGGGATATAAAATGCCCCAAAGGTGGAATAAATGGTGTAGATGACATGATCGTGCTGAATGCGACACTCGCTGGGGATACTGACGCTGTGGTGATTCCTCCAAAACAAAGGGGGCATGGAGATGAAAATGGAGATAGTCCACACAGTGACTACCATCAGCCCAGCCCTTTTGGCTGTTCTTTTCCTGGCATACTCAATAGCATCTGTGATTGCCCAGTACCTGTCCAGAGCAATGACACACAGGTGAAGGATTGAACACGTGCAACAGGTCATGTCGACGCTAAGCCAGATCTCACAGATGAAGTAGCCCAAAGTCCATTTATCTATCATTATGTAAGTGATGCTCAAGGGCATGACCAGAACAGCAACGAGGAGATCTGTCACAGCTAGTGAACATATCAAATAATTTGCTGGCTGGTGGAGCTTCTTGGTTGTGGAGATGGCTGCAATCACAGCAGAATTCAGCAGCATAGTCAAGGTAGTGATTGTGGCCAAGGTCAGGGTAACCAGCATCTTTTCAGTTACTGTTTTTGGCTTAGCAGCCACATTGGCTTCAGTGGTGCAGTTTGTGAAATTCATTTTCCCCTCCAGGATGCACAGTGAAAGAAGAAGTTGCTGCTTCAGATGAGTCCCAGGTTCAGAAGTCACTCAGAGAGACACTCCAGATGCAGTATTATTTTTTTATAATTCCAAATTAAACAGAGCAGCAAAAAGCTTCCAGGTTTCCTCCTGTTCATTGCTTTCCTAGAAGATAAAAACACATCTGTTAGGGAACCTGGAAAAACCCTACTTTTCAGCAAAAAGTCGTATGCTTCTAACATTACCACCTCAAATAACATTTTTTGTCTGTTTTTCCTTCTACTCTCCTGCTTTTTCTCCTCCTTTTTCTCTGCATTCAGTTTATTTCTGTCTCTTCTCCAAAGGGCACTTTGGGCCAGATTTCCTGCTGATGTGAACGGGTTATTTCTCCTTTGGTTTTAGAGATCTCCCTTAAAGTAGGAGGCTGGACTAAAGGACCTCCAGAGGTCCCTTCCCACAAACATCTCTATCATCTCTGTGAATTACTGATACCACGAGCTAGTCCTTTTCCTGCTGGTTAAGAGAGCTCCAGCAGATGAAGGAAATTTGCCTTTTCATTTTAATTGCTGTAGGAGAGGGATCAATTACTTCTGTGTATCACCTTTGGAGCAAAGAACCAGAGCAGCCTCTCCCAGTGAAGGCATGCCAGCATTTCACTGTTTACTCTTCTGCTTTTTCATATCCAAGTCTTTATTAACATCTTGGAAACAGTACTTTGAAATCCTTCAGGTTCCCTTTCAAACAATGTTTAAAGCTTTATGGCAAACACTTAGTTTTACACAGTGCATCAGTGTTGCTAGGAGCTTCTATAGTTTTGTCTAATTATTCCTGACATTTCCCATATCCCACTGGGTGTATCTTTAGAAGAGACAGACAAAAAGCTTTTTTGCCTTTGCTTTGAGGTTTCTATCAGCTTTGTGCTCTGTCAGGTAGTCCAGCAGCATGCAAGGTACAAACAAGTTTAAAAAAAACCAAAGGTTGAATGTTGTTTCAGGAGTTGATGATGTCTTTTCCATGCATCCCAAATGCTGACAGAAGGCAGAGTTAGCAGTCTGTCAGATGCAACTTGGGATACCCTCTGGGGCCTTGCTTACTCATTTGTAATTTATCTTGGCATAAAGGACATAGAAAACAAAAAGCCTGAATCTTTCCCCATTCAAATAAAGATTCCTTTCCCTGGCTTCACTTATTAAGGAGCAAGGAGTCCTCTAGTTTAGTTATACAGGCTCCCTGCAGAGGCAGGGGAAGGAGATAGTGGCTGCCAGAAAGACACTTGTCCCCTCTCAAGACATCTTTAAGGCAGAGGCTGTGAATCACAGCCTGGAAATGCTGATCTTGCTCTCATTTGACTACAAGTGGCTCCTCCACAGTTGCATTTAGAATACATGCCTGATTTTTAGATGGCCAAATTGGAGAGGTAAAACCCATTCTCAGACACCACTGGGACTTGGATTAGGCTCTGAGAGAGAGGTTGTGTATGCAAGCTAATAAGGAAATCAGAATGTGAATGATGAATTAGGAATTTAAAGCTAGTCAGCTGCTTGGCTCTGTGTTCATTTGCTCTTGTTCAGAGATTGGAGTGCCATCTTCTGAGTGAGGAACTATCAAAAATAGAAACTTGAGAAAAAAACAACCCTGTTCTCTGCAGATAGGCCCTGGGAAAGCAGATCTGTAGCATCATAGACTCTGGGTTAGCAAAATCTGAGTTTTAAATTCCACCCAAGGGACAGTAGAAGCACAGCATCCCCATCTCCCCCCTGAAACTACACTCTGCTCTTCAAAATCTGCTTTAAAGTATCAATAGCCTTGGAGAAAATACCAGGCCTGATTTATTAAGACTGTAGAAGCCAGATGGAATTTATCCATCAGTCTTTGGGTTGTTGCTGCATTGGCAATGCTGATTTGATCATTCAGGCCTAAAGCCAGACCTTCAACCCAAACCTTCTTCCCAAATGTTCAGAGGAGCCTTCTCTGTCAAGCCAGATCTTGGTTTCATTAGTTTGCACCCTGATTATGTCTGATGCTTTGACCAGAGGATAAAGCAAAGAGGCTTTCTCTACCTCTCTGAATTCCTGGAACACGAGCCAGAAGGAACTGGAATCCACATGCTTTCTTTAACATCACTTGGCAAGTGCACCCTGATCCACAAGCAGAATCCAAGGTCCTGGAAGACACCATGGGATTCACACATCCTCCATCACCACCTATTGATGTGGTTGATGTAGGAGAGAGCTCCTGCTGCTTCTTGATGTAAACAGCATCATGACATTAATCAGTAACATTGACTGTAGGCATTGGGTTTCCTTTCTCCTGCTGCTTCCCTTTCCAAGCCATTCTTGTTTCTACATGATCTGATCCTGCCTCCCAGAGCACACACAATCCCTCAGCCAGTTTACCTCCCAGCTCCCCTCTTGTGCTGGAGCAGCCTGAGGCTCCCCTGACCTGCTGCTGTCATCTGCTTCATCCAGGGCTTGTGTCCAGCTTTCCTCAGTGCCTGTTCCTCACTGGCTTTGCTTCTCCAGCTTTCCCCTCTCTGCTTTTAAATTAGAAGGCACCTGTAGGAAGTATTTTGGCCCAGGGAAAGAGATGAGGTTTTAAAGTGGGAAGTGATTTACTAGAAGATGTCAGTGATTGATTTGGCTTATTAATACAGGGCAGGATTTTAAAGCTACTTATCATTCATCTTTAAAACTGCACGTGTGGTTGTGGTCATGTATGTTGTAGTTCTCCTCTTTGAATTCCTTTGTTTACTGCCTGTCTTTGGTGCTTCCTGTCAGCAGAGTCAGAGACCACCTAGTCCACATCCCAATCTAAGGAGTTCTTGTTGCTAAGTTTAGGATCAGCTTGTGGAACAGATGTGGCTTCATGCTCTTTGCAGTGATTTTCTGCTCTGGCCAGGACACCTCCATGATTTGTTTCTCAGCTGAGGCTGCATGAAAGGCAAGGATGGCATGAGGGAGACAGATCCCAGCCGTGGGACACTGAGGCATGGGCACAGGGACTCGGAAGTTTGGTCTCATGAAAACACAATACTGGAAACTTGATAGTCTTGAGGGTTAGATCATTTATGCCAAACACATGTGGAGAGACTAGCTACAAAGGATCCAGGAAAAAAGCCATGTATGCCAACAAGGAGAATTTTACTAGCTCTAATTGGTAAAAGCTGGTTTCCAGCATCTCTATCACTTGTGTACTGTTGTATATAGAGTATTAGTAGCACTACAGTAATTGATTGTGCTTTTAGAAGTGATTATAGGGACATTAGTAATAATAATCTTATTTCAATTACTCTCACCAAAAGCCCTGCCATGTTTATGTTTTGCAGCTGTATCCCTTTAGGCTGTCAGGCATTTCACACACAGTGAGTTTTACACACAGAAAGACTAATATTTTCTGATTTGGTAGGAAAAACTCATCTGGGTTCCTCCAGACAGGAATCAATCATGTTTCATAGTAGCTGATTAGCAGTAATGGCATTGAGTGCTGCCTAGGAGGAAAGGGGGAAGAGGATCATTAATTGTTCCTCAAAAGCAACTGGACAGCTTTAAGCTGTGAGATGGCAATGTCCATGTCTGCTCCTGTCAGAAATTGGCCACCTTCTCAGCAGAAGACCTCTGGGTAGCAGAATACTCTGAATTTCTGGTGGTCAGACTGACTCCCACTCCTTGGCCACTGAACTTTTCACCATGTCAGAAGAAAGGGAGTAAACACATCACTTAGAAAGAAGAAGGGGAACTGGCATTGTGGATGGTGCCCCAAAGGATGGCTGGGTTTGAGATGGAATTATGTGAGAAATGGTTAAAATGCACAGAGAAGTGGAAGGAGAGTGCTGGGGACTTTTTAGGAGCATAGCCTTGCAAGATTCTCAGCACTTTGGTGACTGCATCAGCAACTGCATGGAAAGCTGAGCTTGCCTGTGTAACTGTACCAGAAACACCACAGCTGGGTATGGACCTTGCAGAGCTGGGGCTGATGGGGAGGAGGCAATTTGGGCAAGGTTGGCCATCTGGGAGTAGACTGGGATGGAGAAAGGGAGGGTCAAGGCAAAGAAGGGATGAGAAGTGGGAGAAGGCATACCAAGGATAAAAAGGGATATGCGTTGCTCAGCCACAGCCATTAACTTGGCCTGCTGTTCAAACCAGAGCACGAGTCAGACTTGCTGCTATGCTTGGGAGACTCTGGGGGAAAAGGAGATTTTCCCTATGGTGGCTGGCATGAGGCCCTGGGGGACAGAGGGATCCAGCCTCTTAGTGCTGCTGTGTTGATGCTTGCACCCAACCTGATGGCTTTGGTAGCTACTTATCACCTTCTTGAAGTGATGAGGAGTGTCCTGTCCCCTGTGCAAGAGCATAAACAAGTGCTCCTGCAGGCCAGTTATGTCTGTGTGCACTTACTCTAGTGGCTGTACATACTATCCATGGAAAACTAGATGCTCTCTCTGGGGTTTCCAAACCAGCAAGCTGCAAAGTGGTGCTTTAGTGCTGTTATTTCTACCTCTGGATCTGCTGTTTTCTTGCTCTCCAGCTCTTTTGCTTCTTTTCATGAGCCTTGACCTTAACAGTTTAGGATGACTGCCAGCATGACCACGATGATCTCTCAGCATTGGAAAGTGGATCTGCCCCCACATGTCAGGGCAGCTTAACCTCTCTTCACAGTGAACACTGCCATCCTGGAGGATTTTCTTCCCACTTAGAAGCCTGGGAGAAAATTGATAGGAGAGGGGAGGTGCTGCCTTCCCAAAAGCCATGATGCAACCAGCACTCCATCAATATCTTCTCCCTGGGGGAGCAAGTGAGGCTCTGGCTCAGGGTGAGGACAGAACTAAGACTCATCTCCCTCATGCCCCAGCAACCATCCTTTACACCCTCAAAAAAGGGATAAATTTGCTTTCTCATCACTGAAATTCCTAGCAGCTCTCCTCTCTAACAAAATCTATAGAGTGATGCAGTTAGCTACAGGCATGCAGCTTCCTACAGACCTTTCCCATCCTCTTCATAAATGCTTCTGTCATGTTGGCAATGCTCAAGATGATTATATTTGAAAACAATTATGCTCTAACCTGAAATCCCAGTGATAAGAAACTGTACATGTTTAGTCAAATATTTTAGGCTGAGTTTATTGATTTCTCTTCAACTGGTAAGGCACCTTCTGAAGCCAAATTGATGTGCACTCATTTTAAACTCATTTAAGAATCTCCAGGATGAGTTTTGCTCTGGTGTTAACAAACTCATTTGGACATGCATCCTTTTGCCTTACCACTGCAAACCTGGGCCTGAATCAATCTGATCTGGAGTCAGTGGAAGACCACAAACCATCTGTTTGGCAAAGCTACTTGAAAAGAAATCCATCCAGGATCACACTTGAGAGGTAAGCTTTTCTGGTGTAGATTTTGGCACATGTAAATGAGAAACAACAATTAGGGATGCTCTTCAAACCATGCTTCCTCCTACAAGCACTGGTATAATTATCATTCTGAGATGATTACTCATTTTTACCTACTTTCAATAAGAAAAGTTAGTAAATCTTAGGGAGGGAAAGCGCCTAAGATGCTGCTGAGCTACAATCTGATACAAAGTTGGGCTCACTGCAGATTTCATCCTGTCTTTAGTCAGACATAAATACAATTCTCTGGGATGGTAACATACCCACTTTTCTTGTAAACAACTACAGTAGCTGCCTACTCTAGTTGTAATCATTTGTAATAATAGCTAAATTCTCAATTATTTGCTTTAAAGTCACTATCAAAGAAGAAATAAAACTCACCATCACTTCTCATAACACTTTAGACCCATGTCACTGTACATTTTAAAAGTCCCTTTTGTTTTATAGTATACAAAATAGCCATGTAAGGCTCAGCTCATTCCTTATAGTTCACTTTCCCCTTTTCATGTCCTCCCTTAAATCCTAAGTTGTTTAACCTGTGAACGTCAGAGGCTGCATTTTCCCATAGCATGGAGCCAAGAGAGGTGGGTAGCTGGACCTTGCAGCCTTTTTGGGAGGCAGAATTTCAAGTCATCAGTTGTATAGCACCCAAACATGGCTTTGGCCTTGCTGGTTTGCTCTGCACTTCCCTTTAGTTTTACTGAATGGTTCAGTGAGGCAGAGGCACAGCGCAGATGCTGAGTATTGGTGGATCCACGGGGCCCTCCATAAGCCTTCCTCCCACTGCTCAAGCTTCCATTCAGACTATTTATTCATTGATTGTATGACTAAGACCTGCAAGGAGATAAAATCCAGGTGGGAGGACAGCTTGGATGATGAGATCCCATATCAGACAGCAGCAGCTAAGCTCTGCGATTGCTTTGTGTAATTCGTGAGGGGGGAGGGCAGAGGATGTGCCATCTCCAGCACTTACAGCCCTCCCTAAAAGAGCAAGGCCTGGGATGATGCATGACTGATGGGTGGCCCACGGATGGATATCCATGAAACTGCTTAGTAAGGTTTAACTGTAAAGTGAAGCCACTCAACATTTGCTCTCCTGGTGGCATGCGAATGGTCCTGAGCAGGCAAATCCATCCCCTGCCTGTAGCCACATCATTCTGTCAGCCAGGCAGCAGCTAAGATGCAGATCCATCCATAACAAGTCCCAGCAATGTTCTCCCAAAGCAAAATAAACCACAGTCACATTTGCCTTCAAAAAACCCCCCAGGCTGGTAATTCTAACTGTTGACACCATTAAACTGGACATTAGAAAGAAGTTGCTCCCCACGAGGGTGGTGGAACACTGGCCCAGGTTGCCCAGGGAGGTGGTTGAGTTCCCATCCCTGGAGGCATTGCAGGTGAGGCTTGCCAGGGCTCTGGGCAAGCTGCTCTAGTTGGGGATGTCCCTGCCCACTGCAGGGGGGTTGGACTAGATGAGCTCCAGAGGTCCCTTCCAACCCAAACCAGTCTAGGATTCTATGATTCTATGCTGTCACGACACTGGAAGATTGATCCTGAATTGATCCACATTTCTTAGCTGGGAATAGCACAGGTTTTTGAAGGAAAAAGAGAGTGCCAC
Source organism: Bucco capensis (assembly GCA_013396975.1). NCBI lineage: Eukaryota > Metazoa > Chordata > Aves > Piciformes > Bucconidae > Bucco > Bucco capensis. Next base: position 1,706,917 of record VWZO01016040.1, read on the forward strand.
AACATGATGCTGGAGGATTTGGGAGGAAAGGAATCCTCTCTTTTACCTTCTGAAATAAGTTTCTTGCTTTCAAAAAACAGATCCAGGGACAAAAAAGTTGCAATGTCCACTTTGGTCACTAACAATTTAATCTCTCCAAGTAAGAAATCTTTGTTCCCCCTTTTGAATGAACTTATGAAAAGAAAATCCATTATTCAAAACCCATTTTGATTAATGCTTACTCTTCTTTTTTAAAGATTCTTGCTTTCCCCAGAGCTTGCAGTTATGTGGAGAATGGAAGAACTCTCCAGGAGTGGTAATGTTCAAAATAACACAAGCTATTCTGAAGGTTAATATCCTTTGAATGAATATAATGGGTTTTGTTTTGTAACTAGAAACTAAACTGCCTCATTGTGACTCTCCTATGTTCTTGTTGGAAAAGAAATCATGCAGAACTTGTAAAATTGCTGTAAACAAAGACTATTTGGCTGGAGAAAAATCCTCTGTGGGAAAACTCCTTCATTAGAAAGAAATCTGTTTCATTTGCCAGCTATGAAAGCATCTCACTGGAACACCTTAAACATTCCCCTGAAGAATAAGAGGACTATGTCTAATACAGCCAGAAGAACTTGCTGAAGGAACAGTTGCGTTTTCTCCCCAGCTGGCAATCCTTATTTTTACTCTCTTGGAGTGGAAGATCCCGATGCAGTTTGCCAGCCTGAAGCTTCTCATTGTGTACACAGGCCCTGCAGGTCCAATTCCTCACTTATTAACACCTCCTGGGGGAGGGAAAAGCAGTTTGTGAGTGGGAGCTGGTGTAAAGACAACAGGCTTGACTCGTCCTGCAGCCTGTGAATGCCCAAGTGCTGAGTCAGCACTGGAAATTCATAGAATCCTAGACTGGTTTGGGTTGGAAGGGANGACACGGTATTCCAGAGGAGGTCTCACCACAGCAGATTCAGCAGCACTCTAACCTGCAGGTGAACTGGGCATAGCTCTAGGCATGTGCCTGAAATCCTGCTTAATCTTCATTGTTTTGTGGCCTAAAGGGAACCTAAAAATGTTCCAAAGACTGCACCTTGTAGGGAAGACTCACTCCCTGTGGTGAGCAGTTCTTGTCCAGCATCCTTCCTGTGTCACCTGTGGTTTTAAAGACCTCTGTTGTCAACAGTAGGACACTCAATCTTCTCTTCTGTACCTGAAGAGTCTGAGCCTGTGCACTCATTCCTTCTATTGCTGAACTGTGCTGTTGTTCCTCACACAGAGGACAAAGCCCATGACACACGTGCTACATTATTAAAGATGCTTAGATCACTTAGCTCCCACCAAAAAGAAACCCTGGTCCACAAAATCCCTAAATCTCCTATCAAGACAGCGAAACATTAGCTCCCAGGTGCATAAATCCTTTCTGAACATGGGTATGAAGCCCTTAAATGAATTAGCTAGTTTAGGTTTCCTTTCTGAGGAGTGTTCTGAGGCTTGGAGCACAGCATGAGTGGCAGGGTCCTACTGGCAGGCACCTAGTCCACTGTGGGCTGCTAGAGCTTTGTTGCTTTGCATGTAAAGCAGTAACTAGGAAAGGAAGCAGCTGCTTTTCAAGGTCTCTCCCAAATGCATCAAGAAAAACTGTAAGAAAAAACCATCTGCACTGAATTCTCACCTGTGGATGCATTTTCCAGCTCAATGTGTTGTCTTGCTGCTTAGAGACGTGTCAAAGGCACGCAAATATTTACCAGTGAATATCGTTTATTCAGCTCTGGGGAAATGGTGCTATTTGTGTTTATATGGAGACTATCACTTTACATAAGCTAAATGTCACTGTACATGCATTGTTTTTCCAGTCAATATTTGTTTCTTGCTGCTATTCTGTGTCTGGAGACTGATGGCAATGGGGTTGATTTAATCTTCACATGACTTGGTTCTGCACACGACTGCTCTGCAATTCCTAAAGGCCCCAAATGAACAAATTTGACAGAGAGAAACTCAATAGTGTATGAAGGACCTTAAAGCCTGATCCAAGAGCCTTTGAGATCAATGGAAATATTTCCACTGTGAGCCAAAGATTTCAGATTAAGCCTTAGTGAATATATGCCCAATCTCTCACTGATAAAATAAAGCAGATGACTCATGCAGTGGCTCTAGACTTGCTTTGAAAGGAGAATTCTGTATGTCTGAACAAACAGTTTTCTTGTAGCAGAAGGTGCTGTGGTTCCTTACTCATATTGAAAAATGTCTCCTGCTGGTGAAAAGCCTTGGGCTGGTGGCATGGGACTGCCAGCATGGGATCTCCATCTGGCCAGGGTGCTTGCTGCAAGCACAGGAGAAATGAGCTGCTGACAGCCCTTGTGCTGTACAACATCCTAAAGGTCAAGGGCAGACTCCTAGCTAGTGCAAGGAAACTCTGCCTGCACCCTTAGCAAGTTTGCAGATGACACNAGAGAGGCAGGGACTGCTCTGTTCTCCCTGGTGGAGAGTGATAGGACAAGGGGAAATGGATGGAAATTGCCCCAGGGGAGGTTCAGGCTAGACATGAGGAGGAATTTCTTTGCTGCAAGGGTTGTCAGCCATTGGACCAGGCTGCCCAGGGAGGTGCTTGAGTCCCCATCCCTGGAGGTGTTTAAGAGATGAGTAGATGTTGCATTGGGGAGCATCATTTAGCAGGTTGCTAGGGCTAGGACAAAGGCTGGGCTGATGATCCTCAAGGTCTCTTCCAGCTGGAACTGTTCTATGATTCTATTCTGTGATTCTATGATTCTAAGTCCTGGGTGCAAATCCCACTGATGACATTCAGCTATTGGCCTGGTTGAGCTTTGACCTCCATGGTGTCCTGATAAACCCTCAGTGTGCCACAGGGGAAGAAAGTCCAAGGATGCTGCAGTATGTTTATGGTGGCATGAGTTTGTATTTGACATGAACCCATACTACCATCACAGCCTTAATGCAAACAACCATGCAGCTTTGGCCCTGGGCCATGAACTGAACACAAATCTCAAGCTAAACTTGATCAATAGCTCCTGAAAAGAAAAAAAAAAAATCACATTAAAAAAAAGAATTCCTGCTTTTATTTCTGGAGCTTTGCTGCTGGTAGTGGAAGCCACAGGAACTGATAGATCAATGCCAGACATTTGGTGATCTGATAGCACATATGGACAATTATTTGGTTCCTTATGAACACAGCCACTGTTGTGATACTGCACTTAGATTCTTCAGGGCCTTAGCAATAACTAGTTCTGGCTGTAGCTTTTGTCTGAAGGCATACTCTCTCTCTGAAACACTTACTATACACACAACCAAGCTAAAATGTCTAAGTTTGTCCATTGCCTGAGATAACCAAACCATACCTCTGCTTTTGGAGACTTTCAGTTGTGCCTAAGCTCACATTAGTGGCACTGTAACTACATGCCTGGAGCAATTCCCATGTAAATAGAAGATAAGCAAAATAAATCATGATGAAAACAATTGAATATCAAGCATTTCAGACATGTCATTGTGTGAATTAGTGGCAATTAGCTGTCAAAATCCATAAGCACAATATAATTAACCCAGCAACACAATATAAACATAGAGCAATTACTAAAGTTCATCCACTACAAAGATTAAGTTGTCTTTTAACAGGTGTAATAAAAAGGGATGAATCAAACTGTTTGGAAGTATTTACCAGTAAGATAGCAGGAGTTGGTGTGTGTGTTGGAGACAGAGAAAGGACAGTATTTGGCTCTAATTCTCAGCAGAAGGCCACTGGAAGTCACATGTTTTTCAGCTATATCCTATATATACTGTATTTCTATTTCCCCTTTTTGCAGTAAATTGGTTCTACTTCATCCAGAAGACTGTGGTTCATGCTAATAACATCCTATGGTGACTAGCACATCAGATCCTATTATGAACCAGAAAAATGCTTCTGTGAACATTTGTCCTGCCCTTGGTTGGCTCTTGCTGCAGCAGCTAATACTCCTTAGAAATAAGAGATATTTTCATTGTGCTAACAAGGAAAGGGTCACAAAACCCCACCAGCCCAAAATCCACTAGAATCCCCTACCCTGCTGCCCCAGGTACATGTCTCAGTGGTAGAAGACTGATTTTAAAGGCATGACACAGTTCCAATGTGTGCATTTCAAACACATTTTTCTCAGTAAGAACAATATTTATTTCTGGAATAAACCAGAGTACTTTAATCATCAGCACAAGCAAAGCCTTGATTTACTCTGCCTCAGAAAGATGATGATGAGGGGGTAGAAGATGGAGAGCATCTGCCTCTTCTGCTTTCCCAGACATCTACTTCAGAAAGCTTGGGAAGACACAGGCTTGGGTAGAACCTATCATGGGATCAGAGCTGAATAGAGCAAAGCAAAATGTTTTAAAGTCACCTCAGACAGCATACATTCCCTAACTCCTGCAGGCACTAAAGATGTGTGCATATGTCTATGTATATTTTGTATAGAACTACCCTGAAATTGCACAACCAGTACATTCCAGACACTGCTCACTGGCCAAGAGCTCCAAAGCAAGCAAGACCTGAGTGACATGAACTGGATGGATGGATAACTCTCTGGAGGGAGAGTTATTCCCTGAATGGGATGGTCCTGAAACCCTCCCAGTCCATAGCAATAATCTTCATAATCAGGTGTTGACTCTTGCCCCGTAACAGCAGCACCACATTGGAGAAGACAGCAAAGCAATGCTAGAGTCACCCAGAAAGTAGAAAAGTGAAGCTATTTTTTCAGTCTATGCACTTTCTCTGTGTCAGCATGCCAGAACTGCTACCTTCACCACCAAATCCCAGGCACAGAGAGAGATTTGTAATGGAAGCATCCAAGAGGAGCCATCTTTTAGCATCACTTTAGCATTGCTTTGCTTTTCCTTTCATTCACTTGTCTTTTAATCACAAACATTGTGTATCCATTCCTCTGCTCTGTGTAGAAATGGAGCTCATTTATAAAATACAGCCTTCAAATGCTGCTTGTGGGCACTGCTGGGCTGTGAAACTACAAGCAAGAGCTTGGTGAAACTTTGACTTCCTAAAGAAAGCTTTTTGTTTTATCCTGGTGCCAACTCTTTTACTGCAGACTGATGGCACACCAGGAAACATGCCTACAGTTATGGAACACAGAACAGCTTTCCTCTATCAGTTCTCAGTAGAGATTAATTAAAACTTCCAGATTTGAGAAGGAGGTTGGACTAGATGACCTCTAGAGGCCCAGCCTACACCATGCATGACTATTCCTGCCACTGTTGCATACCTTACAAGAAAGTACAAGAGTGACTCAGTCATCTCAGCCTAGCCTAGTTTAAAAAGGAAATCCCTGTCTAAGTAGGAAAGCTTTTGTAGAACAAAAATGAACAACTTTTAATTAAAGAGAGCAGCATCAGTAGTACACCTCATCTGGGTAAGTAGCTAACAGAGGCTCGAGCACCTCTCCTATGAGGACAGGCTGAGACAGTTGGGATTGTTCAGACCTTCTTGTAGCCTTCCAGGATCTGCAGGGGTTACAAGAGGGCTGGGGAAGGACTTGTTAGGATGTCAGGCAGTGCTAGGACTAGGGGGAATGGACACAAGCTAGAGGAGGGGAGATTGAGGTTGGCTGTTAGGCAGAAGTTGTTCCCCAGGAGGGTGCTGAGCCACTGTGCCAGGTTGCCCAGAGAGGTGGTGGCAGCCCCAGCCCTGGCAGTGTTGGGGCTGGGAGCAAGCTGCTCTAGTGCCAGGTGTCCCTGCCCAGGGCAGGGGGTTGGGGCTAGAGGAGCTTTCAGGCCCCTTCCAACCCTGACAATTCTGTGATTCTTAGATAAGCTTAAAGTAGGTCTCTTCCCTTCATCCCAACACCTCTGCTTTGTCACAGCCACCTGCTCCATGCTGTGGCACATAAGCCCATCTGACCAAAGGCTAGGAGGCATGGACTGGACCCTGTGATGCCTCAGTCCCTGTGTGAAGCAAAGCCTCACCATCCTATGGGCTGGGGGACACACACCAGTGCTGTCTCCCTAACCATTACCACAGGGCACAGGCAGCACAGGAGACTGCTGGGATAGTGAATAATATCCCTCAAAAACCACAAAATGTGACAGGAGATTGTATCTGGAGAAATCCCAAGAGATGTACCAACCTGCTGGGCAGCATGAGCACTGCCCAAAGCTCATGCCCCAGAAGAGGTCACAGCTATGGGCAGCCAGAGGCTGGTCCTGCCCTCCTGCTTGCCCAAGCTTTATGGGGATAGCTAGGTAACAGAGTCCTTTGTGGCTCTTCCCACAGAGGTGAGGGAGCTGCTTCTCTTGGGACCATGCTGGAGGCTGAGAAGCAGCTGAATGCTCTGGAGGCACTGCACTGCTCTGTTGATGCAGAGGTGCTGGTGACAGAGGGACTCCTCAGCTGGGAGAGTATCTCTCAGAGCAATGGAGGGTTGTGAAAGGGAGACTGAAACAGTCTGGATGGCTGCAGGTTGCCATAGCAAATTAAATATGATGAAACACAGTAAAGAGTTTTATATGATCTATTAACTGTATTAGACCTTCATATTGGAATGATTTGTTACTGGATTCTACACAGCACAGATGAAATGCCAAACCTTCTCTGGTTCAGGTCCTTTCCAGAAGCCTTGGTGAAGAAGACACATCCAGTAGGACTTAGGAGGAGCTGTCTATTTATTCTGGAGGCTGTTCCAGCAACGTTAGAGGAGCAGCTGTAGCCCTTACTCCTAGCTGGCTTTTGGCATGTTGGCACTGCTGATGCACTTGGAAGGAAATACTAATCCAAAACAGTGTTGAGGTTTCATGGAGATTGTCCAGCAAGTCTTCCTCTCGATGCCAATGTGAGAGCTACTCCAGGTTTCAGATCAGTTTGATTTGCTTCTCACCTAGAGGTCTGCTGGAGCAGTGCTGGTTGTGGAGGAAATGACCTCTTGCCTACTCAGGTTGGTGGAGTCACTGCCCACTTCATCCACTGCTGAAGGAACAAAGACACCCCTGGGCTGAGTGCCTGCAGGAGGAAAATGAAGCAACTCAGAGGTTACTCGCAAGGAGGAATGTCTGTGCTGCTCCTCTGCATGGTGGAGGGGCAGGCACTCACCTGGGATGGATGATTGCTCTTGGATGAGCTTGATAATGGCTCCAGTTATGTCACTCATGAAACTGATCCTCCTGATTCCTGAAAGACCCCATTAACACTGCATTAGAATCCTGAGGACTTTCATTTGCTGAATTATTGAAATGACTTAAATGTTTTAAAGGTATCAGAATACCTTCTAAGTCAAATGTGACCTCTTGGTCTTCTGTAAGAAGGGCTGACCTTCAGCATGTTTCAGTGGCCTTGCTTTTCTCTTCACACACACTATCCCTACAGCACTCAGCAGAAAGGTGTTATTGAGAAAAGCAGCATGCTAAGTGGTTCTCTTTTTTTGTGTGTGATTTATCACAGAATCACAGAATGTTAGGGGTTGGCAGGGCCCTAGAAAGATCATCTAGTGCAAGCCCCCTGCCAGAGCAGGATCACCTAGACCAGCTCACACAGGAATGTGTCCAGGCAGCTCTGCAATGGCTCCAGAGACAATATACCATTCTCTTTTTCTAACTCTGTTCACCCTAAGGCCTTCTGCAACTCACAAGTTATGAATCCTTGCTAGTTGTAGTCTGCTACAATTTCTTTCTCAGTGTAAAGGGGCAGAGAGCAGATTCCTTTCACCTATCTATTCCCAGTCATCTTCTGAACACCTTTAATTTATGGGAGCAGTGGAACTAGAAAATGGGACAGCATTAGAGTTTCATATATTCATGCCCAAGGTCATTTGTAGCTGAGATAGAGGAACTCTGATGGATTACATCAGGTGAAATTATATGCTTCAAATTATATGTATCAAATGATATGAGGTAGTGATGGAATGGTTTGGCCAAGTCACTGCAAGCTCCTTTATCTGAAAAGGTCTTACATCAGGTATCTGAAACCACTCCTAGGTACTTAATCAAAATCAGTCTGGTTTGCAAGGGTTATCAGCACACATGCCTCACTGCCTAAATGACTCCATCTGTATGGTGAGAGTAACTCAAAGGATTGCCTGTTAGGTAGTCTAGGATCAAGTCACCCCTTATCAGAGTGCCTGCTCTCTGACACACTGGTGCCTTTAGCAGATGGATGAAGTTATCCTTTGGGTGCCTCAGGCCCAGTCAGAGCCCCAGTAAATACTGCTGCTTCCTTGTGGCACTTTACAGAATGGTTAGTAAATGACAAAACTTACTCTTAAGATATAGTCTGTCCAAAGATTGTCCTCCCCTGTATCCTGGACGCCTTCAGTGTGCCCTGGATGCCTTCAGTGTGCCCTCATGTACTCTGTGTTACATGGAAGCTTTGCTATCACATTGACTTCAGTTTACAGACATGCAGACACATATCTTGTCATCTCTTGGTATCACTCCATACCTTCTTTCACAGCTCTAATACGAAGCTCTTGGCACCTAGTGGAAAGATTTCTATTTGCCCCCAAACACCACAATCCCAATTTTCCTAAGACTCTGTGTTTGTTGGAGTCTTGCTGCAATACAAACCTAAAATCAGAATATCTTAAGCCCAAGCCTAAGATGCAATATGACAATACTTCCACAGGCAGTTGCTGGGGCTGTTGCTGTGCTGAAGATGAGAGAGGTATTTAGCTAGTGATGAATCTCCCTCAACATCTCCCTGCATATGGCTAGCACAGGCCAAGTGTGCAAGGTGCTGCCCCAACAGATAGAAGCCATAGCTCTTTCCCAGAGACCTTGTAGTTCTGGGTGTGTTTGCCTTAGGGGGCAAAAAGGGAGCTAATTTAATGTATGTGATCAGGCATCTCTAAGACACTTCTTGCTTAATTGTATTTGCACAGAAATGAAAGCTAGTAGAGGGAAAACTGCTATTACCAGCACAGCTTGACATCCCCAGTGCACTACCACATGAAATGACCTGGTGATAGAGTTAAAAAAATAAGACATGAATTACTCTTAGAAAGCTTTTGCAACACTAAAGCTGCTTCTGTCTCAAAGGTGACCTGCAAGGGTTAATTCATGTGGTTGTTCTTGCAAATTGTGCAAATGAGGATTGCAAAATTATTACTACAACTGCTTCAAATAATCGAGCTAAAGCGTTCAGCACAACTGACTTCAAATCTACATTTTGCCTTTCAGCTAAGGCCCTAGCACAACTGGGCTGGCTGTGTACTATAGCAGCCAGTAGCAAAAGTCTCTGCAGGGGCTCTCTGTTTTTGCCAAGGCAGCACAGCTTCCCTGCTGAAGCCAACAGCTTTTGTGGAGTCCTTCAAAACTGCCCACATTTGTAAGCCTCCTGGAGGCCCTGCAGGCTGAAGCTGATGTTGTCCAGCTGTGGCACTCATGCCCTCACTATGCTTTGCCTCCAAGTCCCAACAGTGATCTAATTTTATCCTACTCCCTCCCAAGGTGTCACTTGAGCAAGATGCTGGCAACCTTCCCTGAGCATCTGAACAGGCCACGTAAGGGTATGGAGATGTGAGAGACAGCTACTGTGGCCAGGTGTGCTGGCAGCAGCAGCACACACAAGTCCCATTGCATTCTGGATTAGGACTTCAACATCTTGATGGGATTTTAAGTAGCTTTTATTGCCAGCCTCCTATTATAGCCACCAAAGCCAGTGATTTATTTAATTTAGAACAGCTTTCTTTCAGAGATGTTGACCCAGAATGTCCCAGTCTGGAGGTGTGGGAAAGGAGGTCACTTCCAATTTGTTTAATTTCTTCTCTGCTTACGTGCAGCAGTCCTCTATTCAAAATCACTTGGAGCTGTGCATAAAGGCTGATTACCAAACCTATCTAGGGGATTTAGTCACACAGCTGTGCTTCTAAATCTCCTCAACCATGTTTCAACAGTCTCAAACACAGGATGCTAAATTGGAGATGGGATTTTTGGATTACAGATGATGAAATGGAAGCGGAAGCACCAGGGTTAGAAACTAAGCATTGTCATCCAATGTTAGGACAAGAGGGAATGGGAGCAAGTTGGACCACAGGAGGTTTAGTATTAACATGAGGAGAAACTTGTTTGCAGTTCAGGTGCCAGAGCACTGGCCCAGGCTGCCCAGGAGGCTGTAGAGTCTTCTTGTCTGGAGCCATTGCAGAGCTGCCTGGACACATTGCTGTGTGAGCTGGTCTAGGTGATCCTGCTCTGGCAGGGGGGTTGCACTAGATGATCTTTCTAGGGCCCTTCCAACCCCTGACACACTGTGACTCCGTGATTCTGTGATTTAAGCAAGAAGTGTGTTTCCTGCCTAGGGCAACTGGCTGAGCTTGACTGACAAAGGGTGACATGGATCTCCTTGGCTTGAGCACACCAAAGAGCAAAGACTGCACCAGGCTCTGTTAAACTCCCCAAGCAGTGTGCACTAGGACAGCAGCACCACTCTGAAAAACACAGACCATTTTGCACCTGAGGAGTTTGCCCTTTGACAGCTTTACAGCTTTGGAAACAGCTGTGGATGGCATGCTCTACTCAGGAGAACTGTTGTGACCTGCAGGAGCTGAGAGCCAGAGCTGCCATGGTTTCCTGCTGAAGCTGGAACCCAGTGGAGTTACCCTTTCTCCACGGGCCTCAGCCTCACAGCTCTGCCAGATTATTTTGACATGTTTTCTCCACCTTGAGGATTTTAACTTCACTTGTAACAATACCTTTTAGCTTGGAATCATTGCTGATTTTCTCGGCAGACTCTTGCCAAAAAAGAGGAGAGGTAAAAAAAAAAAAGCAAAACCGAGTTGATTTGCAGACACTAGAGAGTACTGGAATTGTTCAAGAGCTGAAGTCAATGCAAGGTATCAGCTGATCAGTGGGAGGCTTAAAAATCTCAAGGTAGCAAGACAATGATTTGAAGAGGCCTTCTCTCTCCTGATTACTACTGAGAGAGGATGATATTACAGTGAACCTTGTTAAGATGTAATATTCCCAACAGAGAATAATTGATGCTAATGCTAGTGTCAAACTGAAGATCTGAAAGAGACTAATCACTTTTTTCTGCTAGGAATAACTCTCCATTTTGTCACTGCTTCCATTCCTGAGCAATTCCATTAATCTCCAATGTCTGAATCCCTGCTCCTCTGCTTAATTTCTGCTGGGAATTGAGGGAAAGAGCAAAACCAGTCTCACCAGAGCTTACAGTAAGTGACTTTTTTTTTGTTCTTAAATCAGAAGAATGTGTCAAAACCTTCTGGACAGAAGGAGCATTTTTAAGGAGCATGCAGAGCTAGAAGTAAGCAAGCATCCAAGAAGCAGGGTTTCTCATGGTGGGTGCTGGTCTGGCCATGCACTGCTGGGACAGTAAGTGAGTGATCCTAACCCCACACTCCTGTATGGGTGATGGGGACATGCCTGGGGCTAAAAATGGGATTTCAGAGGGAGGATGGCTCTGCTTGCTAATAGGAAATTTCTCTTCCTTTCTGCCTCACTGTCATCAGCTTGTGACAGAGGGAATGTGCTTTCCCTCCAGCTTTCACACTGCTTCTCTAGAGGGTTCTGTTTGGTCCTGGCTCCTAGACTGAAGGAAAACTGTTAACCACCTCTCTTGATGCCTCTTGATCCCTTTTGGTGCCTAAATTACTCAGAAAGACTGGCATGAATTTTTTCTTCCAATATACTGCTATGATTGGGCCAAATCCTTACTTCTCCCCTAGACCAGGTATCTGGACTTACCCATACTCTAGCTTTAAGCTTTCCTGGTAATACAAAGCAGTACCTGAATGTCAGCCTTAAGCTCAGCTCCCTCTCTCCCTGAGCCTGGCTGTCCCCAGGGCTTGGCCAGGATGTTATTACCTGTTCTCACTGATTCTTTTGCTGCTCTTCAGCAGCACAGGGCATGGTTCTCTGCTAGCACTTATTAACAGGAACAGTTAACAGAAATGGCACAACTGTAAGTTTCCAGACACCCAGGAGGTGCTTTTTTTGACAGCAAGCTAAAAAAGTAGCAAATATCTCAACCAGTAAATCCCAGTATACCTATCTATCAGCCACCCACATACCCAGCTTGCCTGAAAGCAGGCTGTGCCTAAACCCCTTGTGTATGGCTGTTCTGGTTTTATTTAGGATAGCTTTTTTTCCTCCTGTATGAGATATGGTAAGTATTTTCTATTATTTTTTAAGCAAACTGTTTGAAAATAGCTCTTCTATTATCAAATATTTGAGAAAACAGGCAAACTTAACTTTTTTTAGCATGCATTTCCTTTGGGAACCTGATTATATATGTTACAGCATAAGCCAAAGCCTATACACAACAGTTACAGAAAACTGCTATTTTGACACTAAATACTGTGTCCTTTTTCAAAGGGACAATGGGACTACACTACATCATTAAATAGTGTCAACTGCCATTTACTATAAGAAAACTTGGCACCATTGCTGTTAATTGACTATTTCTCCCTCTTTCACAGACATTTCTTTGTCTACTAACGAGAAGAAAAAGTTTGTTTGCCTCAAACTCTTCACGACAGAGACCACCACAACCAACAGTTAAAGGCAGGGCTTGTTTCACTGCTTTACCAATGAGGTGAAAAATTGCCTGTAGAAATTTCCCTCATTTCTGGTTCAAAACTTCTCTACAAATGGAAGCATTTAGGACTGTAGTTCCTGCCTTCAAACAGAAGGCAGCATTTGGAAGCCCCAGACGTCAACAAGGCTCAGGCAGGCAGCACAGTCTGCCCACCAGAGACCTTCTGACTCTGGGTTGCAAGCACAAACTGGAATGAGTTTGGATAACTACGTTTTCTTGTCCTAAAAAAAAGAACTTCCTACTCTTTCTTTCTTTGTGTGTTTGTTCTGTTTTCCTTTGTAAATGGGAGCCTTTTCCTTTTGTGGCCATGTGTTACCTGACACAACTAGAAAACATCCACAGGAGCAGACCACAGGTTTCCCGATAGCAAAAAGCTCCAACAGCTAATGAGACCTCCTCCTTGTGCCTGATGGGTTAGCTTCATTGAGGACCTGTGGGAGGAATTCCAATGTGGACAAGATGATTGCTGTTTTCCAGAAGAACATGGTGAGTTTTAATATCCCTAAAAGCTCTCCTCAATCTCTGTGTGAAATGCAGCCCAGAGAAAAGCTCATACACAGACAGCAGGAAAGTGCAATTGTGACCCAGGTGAGTGCTTTATTCATACCAGCCCTTCATGCATAATTTGTCCAACTACTCAGGATTTTCAGATCTTTGTTTCAGTCCGGGGAATAAAAAAAAAAATGACCTAGGCTTTTAATTCAACATAATGTCCAACATAATTTGATTTTTAGCTGTCTCTTGCAGTGTGGAATTCACACTCACAGTGTGCAATGCAGTTCTGTCAAATATTTACAGCTCTCTATGAGACTGCTTGGCTACTCTGTGCTAGCCTGTGAAATGTAACAGCTACAAAACCATCAGCAAAGAGGGAAAGGTGGATACTTGACTTTCAGAATTCAGGCAAAGATGAATTGCACAGAAACCCATCTGAGCAGCTGTGCAGTAATAGCTATCCCAGCAAGCTGTGTTTAACAGAGCTGCGTGTGTGGACATACCCTGCTGGATCATTGCACTCTGCACTTGCTGCTCTGACCCTTAGAAGTTTGGCAGAATCACCTGGAAAATATCTAGCAAAGAAAAAGTATGTGTGCCTGCTTGTGTGACCCATTTCAGATTTCATTCTTAACTTCCAAATTGGATGCTAACTACAGACCCTCACCTAGCTCAGCAGTTTGAGAAGTGCTTTGTTTTGTTCTTTCAGTGCTAGTAAGACATATCTCAGGAAATGGATCAAAATGAAGCTATTGGCTGTATGAAAATGTGAATTATGCCTGTGTATTACCACCATCCACTCTCATGAGCAGCTCTTGCTGGGCAGTCAACTTGGGGTTTGTACTTAGGGATTTTTGGGGATGGGAAGTTAAGACACAGCACAGATACAATTTTGCTAAGCTCCAAATATTTTCCCCTCATGCAAAACTTCACATAGATGAGAAATGCTACTCCTCAAAAGCATGACTGCAAGAACACAGTGCTGTTGATAGGAAGTTGTCCATTTCAAAATGAAGATATTTGACTGGCAGTCATTGCAAGTCAGGAAGACATAGTTACTGCTCAACTGTCTATGAAACTCTCTCTAGGAGAAAAAAGGAAAGATTTTCATCAACAAAGCTGCTGAGGCAAGACACATCCAATTCTGTGAAACAGAGAATAGTGGAATTATCCTGGCAATTTACATGTGAGCTCTGAGTCAGTGCTTTCAGGCAGGGAATAATTCCACGTAAGCAACCCTGATGAAATGGGATCATAAATCTCCTTCTGAATGGTATTCTTCAATTTACATGCTTGGCTTCAAATTCATCTCCTACAGGAAAGACACTCAGAGGCAGAAGCAACACAGGACCCAACCCATGGAGCACAGTCCAAGAGACTATTTTGCTCCATAGGCCCCCATTTGCATGCTCCTATGCTGGTTTGGGTATTTCAAAGTCAAAAAACCAACCAAAAAACCCCAAACCAACAGCAGGACAGGTAACAACTTCTCTCTGGGGTAGCAGATAGCCTGGTCTGCTTGATAAAAAAAAAGTAAATTTGAACCAATAACTCCTTAATAGGAAAACCTATCTAATTTAGCTTGTGGGGAAGAGTAAATTAATATGGAAGTAAATGAATGTGTAGATTGTTTGCTCTATAAATACCTTTCACCCCCCATCCTTTTACGGCTTGTGCTATAAATATAAATCAAAATGTCCTTTCCAGACATGGATCTGGAGCTGGTCAGTGTATTTGGGCTCTGGATTGAAAGTGGAGAATGGTGACGTGCTGTCACAGCACAGGTAGCTGCAAAACCACCCAGAGGCACAAAGAGCTCCAAGGAAGGAGCCAAGAGCTCAGGTGAGCCATGGGACTGTCTGACCTGGAGAACTGTGGCTTCCCTGTGGGAAGTTTCTCAGCAGTCCAGCACTGTGGTTGCACCAGGGCTTGAGCTTGGATAACTCCCTCCCTCCTGGAGCAGATTTTCATAGCTCTGAAGGCTATTCAAACATTTTGCTTCAGTCCACTCTCCAAGTTAAAGAACCTGATAAATCTCTCTCAAACCTCTTTTTCAAGCCCTTCCCCACACCCTCACTAGGATGCTGACACACTGAATGACCATGTCCTGAGAGGCAGAGTCTTCCAGCCCAAGACCTCACCAATGCCAAGCTGAAGGAGGGTGCAACTCTCCTTGTGCAGCCCTGTGAGATGTCTGCCTTTCTCTCAGCAATGCTCTTTCCTGCAGAAGTGCTACCAGGCAAGCTGCTTCCCATCCTCTATTTGTGCAGCAGATTATTCTCAGTTTAGCAGACTGCTTTCTACTTGGCCTTCCTGAAGCTACTTCTGCACATCACATCTCCTCTACACCTCAATTACATTCAAATCCTGACCTTACTAGCACTTGCTGTACTTCCCACCACAATGTCCTCCACAGAGCCCACGTTTGTACTGCCAGGATTGTCAGGAGCACCAAATTAGCTACATAGAAAGGTTCAGAAGGGCTAAGCCACCAGCTGTTTGCAGAAGTAAAAGCTTGGGCAGGTGGTTAACTTTACACAGGTCAAACCCATTGAATTTATGAGGGCTACTCATAAGCAGATGTGTTTACATACTTGTGTGGAGGAGAGATGCTGGCCTGTGCAATACACTGGTCACTTTATTAAGGTGAACCAGAATGGTATTTTCAGTCAAGTTGTGCCAGGGATTAGTTTGACAGACTTAATGTAATCAGAAGGAGATGAGTTTGGCCCAATGACCTTTTTCTTTATCATAGTGTCTTCCCACTGTTTGACCAATGGACTCCTCAAATAGGCTTGAACTAATTTAAGACTTTTCTCACTGTTTGCTTTGAGATCTTCTTCTCTCTTCTTAATAGGCAAGACTAGTTCCTCTCTGTCCTTGAAAGGACCTTCACACATCACACTTACAGGGATGCTATGCTAAATGCCAACCCCTCAGTCAGAAGAGATGCTGTTACCAGGTTCTCCTTCTAAATACTCATGCAATTGTCAACATGAATCTGAATTTCAGCAGAAATATCAGGATCAGAGAAAGATGAGATTTAAAGCTGACATCCACTGACTTTAGGTGGCCACTTGGTGAAGCTGAGGGGTTTTACAGGAGAAAGAAAAAAACAACAAAGCTTCAAGGCACATTCTCAACAGGCTCAGAGCTACTAAAGCAACACTGCCTCTGCCTGAATGCTCCTGGAGTTGTTAAATAACAAGACAAGCAGAAGTGCATCTTAACTTTTTCTAGAGCTCTTCAGGCAGACAAGCTTCTCTGCTTCTTGAAAAAGAAAGGGTGATATTTCAGGATACAGATGATTTCAGCATGAACTGGACTTTGTCAGCAGGGGGAAACCAGGGAACAGTTAAGTACAATTCTTTCTAATTTTCAAAGGAATCAAAGAGTACCTTGCAGAAAATTAAGCTATTTAGAAATAAATGCTACCCTTTGGACATCTTAATGTCTTAATGTGTGTAATATCTTAATGTTCTCCTTTTTTTTTTCACTCTGGAAAGTACTCTGGTTCCTCTATGGATCTGGTGCCTGACAATCATCTATGGTTTTGGTGTTTGTAAATGAATTGCTGATAATAGTGTTACCACTTAAGAGAGGTCCTGTGTTTCTTTGTTGTTGGTTTTTGTTTGGTTTTAAATTGGGTAGATCATGTAAAAGCTGCTCTCCTGAATCCCAAAGTTTGAGAGATGACTGAAATGCAAAGGCAGGCTGAAACCAGCCCATGATTGTGGAGAGCCAACTGGCTCTTAAGAGGTTGTGCTCTTCATTTCAAGACAGAGTGAAGAAGACTGGACTTACAGACCTAAAAATCACAGGAAAAGAAACCCTAGAGCACTGGTGATCTCCTAGTTCTTGTGCAGGAGGGCTGGTGATGCTGTTCAGTCCATGATTTCCCTGATTTGGTCTGCCTTGACCTTTTGAATGAGCACAATTCCTGTGACTGACTGCTTCTCAGAGCAGTACTTAAGCCTTAGGAAAGCACAGAAGTACATGTTTGCCTTCAGCTTTGCCTTCAGCTGCTGAGTAATTCCACTGAAGCTCACAGCACCCAAGTCCTTACTCGAATCAAACAAGCACTCTGCTGGGTGGAAGCTGTACTTAGGTTTCTCTGTGGGAAAGCAGTGCAGTTTGTGCATCATCAGAGTTGCAGATTTGGGTGGGTTTTTAAACTTAAAGCCTCTTTTTTTTTTTTGAATGCATGATCTCATGTCAATTCCAGCTTTGCTCTTCTGAAACTGAAGATTTCAAGAGGATTTCAACAAGATTCCCAGCCACCAGGAAATATCCATGTAGATGAAAGGCCCTATGCTTTTAATAGCCCATTATTCAGAAGGAGCATGGACCCAAATCATGGACTTTGAGTGTAAGGTTGGTTATAAACAATAAAATCACAGAATCATTAAGCTTGGAAGAGAATTCTAAGATCATCAAGTCCAATCATCAACCTATCACTACCATGCCACTAAACCATCTCCCTAAAATGAACTAGTCCTGTTCTCTGCCCACCATCTCTCTATACACATATTGAAGGACCCCTCAATCTGTGACCGAGGAAAGGTCTCTATCCACCTGATGCACATTTTGGACCACAAGGACTAGCAGCTACATGGACAGTCCAACAGCTGCTATATTTCATGCCCCTACAGGTCCAGTCCTGGAGTGAGGAGCACAATCTACCTCATACAGCGCTGAGAATAACTATCTTCACACCCTGTGCATCATTCCACATCCAAGCGTGGGAAAGCAGAAGGCTTCATACCCACCAAAAGGAAGGGCGAGGTACTTGAGAAACGACCTCACAGCATCACGAACAGCTATTAGGGATGCTCCAGGTGAGTCTCTTGCTGACAGGCACCAGAGAAGCGCTGCTGGCCGCGAGGAAGCCACTGTCGGCGGGATGCTCACTGCCCTCCCTCCTCCTTCCCTCCTAAGCTTCTCACCAGCATCACAGCTCCCGACAGGAGCCCCGCAGCCCGCAAGGACACCTCCAGGACACCGACCGGAACCGTCTCCAGCTCACGGAGGAAAAACACACGAGTAACTCCTATCAGCACCAGCCTGCTACCCTCCCGGCGCTCCGGGAGCGGGTTTTCTCCTCGCGGCCCGACCCTCCAGGGCAGCAGCAGGAGGATGCCAGCCGAGACACGCCACACCTTCCCAGGGTACCCCCGCACGGTCCCGATCCAGCCCCGGGCACTCACCTGGGCTCCAGCGGCAGCACCTCCTGCTGTCCCCCTGGGCAGGGGTCGCTGCTCCGGGGACAGGACCAAACCGGGCTGAGCCCCACCACCTCCTTCCCGCAGCGCAACAGCCGCCAAGTGCCCTCACCGCCCCCCGGCACTGGGATTTATCGGCGGCAGCGAGGCGGGGACGAGGGAGGGCGGACGGGACACGCCGTGCCGAGACACTTCGGGGCGCGCCGCGGCTGCGGGGAACAACTGCTGCCTTTCCCGCCCCCGTGGGCGGGTGGGAAAGCCGGCGGGGCCGGGCCAGGCTGAGGGGAGGGAGGAAGAGAAGGAAGGATGGATGTGGCGGCTCCGCTCCGCTGCGCTCCGCTCCGGCAGGAACACGGCGCCGCCCCCGCGCTGCCGCTCCCGCCAGAGGGCACCGCTGGCTGTGGGCACCGGGGGGTGAGGAGCGCGGGGAGCCCGCACCTAGCTCCCCGATCGCCGCCCCCTCCTCTCCCCAGTGGCGTTGCTCAGGCACGACCCTTGCCGCTGTCGCGGGGGGCTGGTTCCGTGCTGGAGGAGCTATTCCTTTCCTGGGGAAGGGCGGCTGGAAGCTGCAGCCCCCCCCTTGGAGCCCAGCGGCGGGGCTGGGTCACGCCGCTCCCGGGTGGAGCTCGGTCCGCCCCGGCACGGGGCACTGTAGCTGTGTCTGCGGGCAGAGCGCTGCCGAGGGGGAGCGGCTGTTGGGATCGACCTCAAGGGATCTCTGGAAACCGGGAGAGCCTGCCTGGGGCATGTCATCTCCTCACAGCCTGTCCCGAAGAAGCCGGTGCCGGGTGTGAGCTCCTGGACCCGGTGGGGCTGCAGTGGGGACCCCTGCGGGTTTGCGAGCTTGTTTTGTGATCATAAAGGTGTATCCGCGCTGGGGGAGGCACGGGAGTGAAAGCTTCTCCGTTCACAGAATCGTGAAGGTTGGAAAAGACCTCGAAGGTCATGAATCCAACCATCAAGCTGTCACCACCATGCCACTAAATCATGTCACCAAGTGCCACATCTATACGGTTTTTTGAACACCTCCAGGAATGGTGACTCCAGCACTGCCCTGAGCAGCCTGTGCCAGTGTTCAGCGTTCTGTACCCCGTAGAAAGTGATAGGTACTCCGTGGAAGTGTCATATAGAGAGTTAAGATGCCATCAGTGACTCAAAATCAAGTAGCTTTCCCCTCTTGAGAATGACATAATTTCCAGTAGCAGTGCCTACTTTGTCAAATGAAACTTTAGTGCTGTATTTTCTGCCAAAATAGATAGGATGGAAGCTTCCCCACATACCAAACAATTTGGATGAAAATGCCACAGGAGAGTCTTAGAAGGTTTCTGGTTTTTCTAAGGCAGGATGGATGCAGGGGATACAAGGAAAACAAGAAGCAAAGAGTGGAAATAAAAGAACTTCTGCTTTTGTCTGAGGAGGTTATCTCTAATCAGAAATAATATTCTTTTGCACAGCTTTAGAGATTTTTGTTTTAATGTGGAATGTTGCTGGTTTAAAATTCCCTGTCTTACTCCTGTCTGTCTTGCTTTACTGAAGGGGCAGAGGTAAAGAAGAATATTCTGTCTTGGTGCTTTCTGGTGAAACTGCTGCAGGGCTCCATGGTCTAAACTGAGAATGGGAGATGGAACAGATCAAAATCTCACTAATCATGTGGTAATAACCTCCTCAAATTTGCATCAACAAAGGATTGAGATTCCCAAGCATATTTTTATGGTCATCAGTGCAGAAGAGAATTTTTGTCTTGGACTTTGTGTAGAGTTTCTGACATGTCTTACTTTTGTTTAGGGGTTAGAGGAGTGGGGAAAGCTGCTATGTGTCCATAAAATGTCAGCCACAATCTTCAGTGGGGCCATTGTCATGATGGTCAGACAAATAAAACTGTAAGCTGTAGTATTTATTTAGACATGTGCATGACTGAATAAAGCAACTTGTTGCCTAACTCCACTCTGGCATGTGTCCCAGACAGTGTTTCTGCATCTTACCCATCCTCCCCAAACATATTGCAGCTACAGGTGAAATAAACTTCCAGGAGCAGGAGGTAACTGTATCCATCACATACACATGGAGAGCCCTCTGCACTTGACAATGAAAGTACAGAACTGAAAAATAAAAGCAATGTTATGCAAATCTTGAGCATGGCAGGAAGGATTTAAACTGAGACAATGGGCTCTTAATGAAAGGCACAAATATTAGTCACTCACAGCTGAATGACTACAAGCTGATTGGTAGCTGGGTAGGGTGACAGCCCAGAAAGCTTCATATTAAGTCAATTAAATCCCATTATTCTTTAGATTTCTTTTAAATAATTAAATTAATTTCATGTGACTGCGAAAGGAGCTAAAATGACTGCCAAAAACTGTTCCTGTGACAGACTACAGAGGCAGGATTCATCAGTAATTACGGCACCAAGCTGGTGCTCAAGAGAGGTGGATTAAGAGTTTTGTGTCTGGGTAGAGATAAAAGGACTCTTCATTCTCACAAAGTGATGTTGAGAACAAGTTCTTAGCTTGCATGATAGGGAGGCATCACCATAACTGGACCATCTCTTCCAGTATCCCAATAATGCTCCTCAGACCTGGTCTGTGATTTCTTGGGTGTGTTTGCAGGTGGATGATGCAGAGCATGTTGAGCTGCTTCCTTTCAGATAGTCACATATGTTTTGCCATGAAGAGGAACATACCTTGCAGACAAGATTTCACATGCACAAAGGCATGTGTGGATGCATCCACTCACTCTGCCACACGTCTATCAGGGCAGAGCTGCACAAGCAGGAGGAAAGGCAGCATGAGGCTGTCTTGCTGTGGGCTTATCACAGTTCTGGTTCATTCAGATATGTCTGGTCATACTAAGCCATGCTGCTTTGGACAGGAAAATTCCAGCATGGAATTGTTTGCTGGTTGTTATCTGCACACATTTCTTCTTCTCTTTCTTTAATGCATTGCTTATCTGCTTTCCCAACCCTTTCTTTGCATTTAGGTTGCTGCTTCTTTCTTAGGAAGCCATTGGCTATGGCATCAGGTGCATCTCTGCAGAGCTAGAAGTTGCCAGAGTGGTTGTCAGCAGTGTGCTCTGTACCTCCCTCCCTTCTGTCTGCAGGGCTGACTGCTCAAATGCTAATGCAGTGCATGTGGGATTCATCTGCCTTTAGCTTTTGACATTGTAAGTTAATCATCTGAGTGCAAACTCATCACCTAAGGCTCTCTGTACAGTTAATGGAGAGAAATAGACACCTCCAGAAGGCAATTCATCTCATCCATCTTAGGCACCTATGTGAAGAGGAAATGAGTTGCCTTTTGGAGGTGCCCATTTCTCTCTGGTGAGTCTGAAGAGAGCCCAGGGTAACTTGCTTAGATGGAGATGATTAATGTTTAGATATGTACAGTAAGGTGCAATGAATCTCACTTCTTTTGAGTAATTCTGGTAGTCATGACCTAGTGGAGATTGCAAACCTCTTGAGACTTCTGTGCATATCCTATAAAATCCTAGCTCAGGGGCAAATCGGAGCTGTTTTGCTGGTTTCTGGTAAATAAAAGCAGTGCTGACCAGTCAGGTTAATCCCAGTGCTGCAGGATGATGCTAGTCTAGGAAAGGCCAAAGGAATGTTGTTGAAGCAGGTGCCAGAGGTGCTGTTTTGCTATGGGCTGCTCTCACCCACTTGCCCATCTCTACACCATGGTTGGCTGTTCAGAAACAGATGCCTCCAGATGCACTCTTACCTGCACTAAACCAGGTTCTTCTCCAGCATGAGTGGTTCAAAACTCATTTGAAGGACTCTTGCAGCTCTCTCTGAAGCATTTTGTGCTGGTTATGATGAGATGCTGTTCAAGGCACTCACCAGAATCACTGCAGCTGCCTCTTTCCTGAGCTCTGGATGCCACCTCACTACCTTCCTAAGGAGATAACCCTTTTTTGCCTTTTAGGAAGAAGTGATCTATTGTGCTGTCAGTGCTCAGTAATCTACTGCACTGCAATTACTCCTCATAAGCAAATTACAAAACAGCACCCTCACTGTATTTAGATTAACTTCTGCAGTTCAGGCTTGACAGAAGAAACCAAAAATACCAGTGTAAATACTGTGTATTTCCCTATTTAGGTTTCTCAGAAATGCTCTCACGTTTCCCATGAGTGGTCCTCAGTCAGAAGTAGTTCTAGGACTCAAGAATATACAGATGCTGCTTCTGCAAGGAAAAGCAGAGCTGCCCTTTTGGAAAACCCTGTCCTGAGACAAGCTGCTGCAATTAAACTCTGGGCAGGATCTTATTCCTCAGCAAGGAGGCAATTGGTCATTTGTTTGCTGTTTTTCTGTGGTCCACGTGTCCAAGCTCCAGCCTCAGATGCCTTGGAGCTGTGATGTGCATTGTCTTGCTTCAAAGAGAGAAACCAGAGTATCAGCTCAGCAGCAAAGGTCTGGCCAGGAGCATTGCAAAGTGTTAATGCCTGTGGCATGGTACGGGCACTATGCCCTCAGGCTCTGCCATGCTGGGGGCTTGTGACTTGTTTATGTGCAATGGTCAAAGCAATTGTGTATTAGCTGATATGTGCACCCTGCTCTGGGTGTTTTCTTTCCATCTCTCTCAGGGGCTCTGGTAAATATTCAGCTTGTAGTACAGATTGTAGTCTTGCTTTGCAGCCACTGCTGAACTTTTTGAGCTGGAAGTTAGTTTAAAGAAAACAGAAGTTTTATATCAACCTGCACCTCAGGAAGTTTTTCATCATCCTCATATCATCATTGGTGATTCAGAACTTAAATCAGTCCAACAGTTTAATTCCCTAGGCAGCCTCATCTCCTCGGATGGTAAGATTGACAGAGAGATAGACAATAGGCTAGCAAAGGCATAGAGTGCTTTGGGAAAACTCTATCAAAGAGTCTGGCGAAATAAACACTTGAAGAAAAGTCCAAAGCTCAGTGTTTCTAGAGCCATTGTGCTGTCTACTCTTTTCTATGGTTCCCAAGCATGGCTCATCTATCGCCACCACCTACGACTCTTGGAGCGCTTCCAGCAGCGCTGTCTCCGGACAATCCTAAACATCCATTGGACAGATGCTGGGACTAATCCGTCTGTCCTAGAACAAGCAGCAATTCCAAGCCTTGAGGCCATGCTGCTGAGAACGCAGCTGCGTTGGGCAGCTCACGGCTCCAGGATGAAGAACTCCTGCCTGCCTAAGCTCATGCTCTCTGGGCAACTTGCCCCTGGCTGTGGCAAGAGAGGAGCCCCGAAGAGGAGATGCAAGGACTCCCTGAAACAACAGCTCAGCCTTGGCCATATTGCTCCCCTGAACTGCTCTCCTCTGGCCTCCACTCAGCAGCTCTGCACACACACTAGTTTGAATGCCGCCGATGGTTTGGAGCAGGCACGCAGGATCACTCTGGAGGAGAAAAGCCAGCGTAGAAAGAATCGTGTCTTGCAGCTTCTACCTCCTGAGGAGTCCTTGTGCTGTGTCTTTTGCAACTGCTCTTGTCTGTCCCAAATTGGCCTTTGCAGCCAGCAGCGCTTGGAAAAAGCACTTGGGAAGAGCGTGGATGGAGCCCTCCCTGGAGCTGTGTTCACAAAGCCTAGGCATGATGAGTTTAGCAGTCAGAATTTCTCTGCTAAATCAGGAATGTGCTGAAGGACTCTATTTAGTGTGTATTGTTCAATGACTGGATAATATTTTTCTTTTTGCTTTTATTCTTCTGTAATTTAGTGCTCTTCTGACAAACCACAAAGAAATCCTTCTAAATTACTTTCATATTTCTAGATAAGGAATAGCCAAAACAGCATCTTAATACCTCAAAAGCTTGTATCTTCTCAGCTTAATAAAGAATGTTTGTGAAGACATCAAACAAATCATTATCTTCTGTTAAGGTTTAAAATGTGAACACATAGGAATCACTCAGAAAAGAAAAAGTGTGCTTGAACTGATGAAAAACAAAATCAATTCAACACTGAGCACCCAAAGCAATGCATGGATGAAATTGTGTGTAGGCAATAGCTATAGCTGATAAAATCCTCCAGAATAAAGGCACTCTAACTCTTTTTTCCCCAAGACCTGCCCCAAACTTTGACTTATTTTGGCTACATCCCACAGCAGTACTTTGATTCTACCTGTCCCTCCTACTGGGGGATGTGCCTGTGATGAAGACTGTAAATGATACAATCCCAGCTGGGGATGTTGTGTGGTTCTCAGCCTGATTGAAATGGGGATGGATCACTGATTTGGGATGTTGTTTGAATACACTGCCATTGCCAACATCAAATGGTTAAGTGATGATGTTTGAACCAGGTGATAAACAGAGGTGGGGATGACATGATCCCTTAATAGAGATGTACCTCAATATGATTTAAAAGGTGGAATTAAAATGACACTCAAGGGCTGGAATTTTGTTTCACCCTGACATTTGGTATAATTGCCTCTACTGGGTTAATTTTAAGTCTTTGCAGACACTTTTATAGCATGATTTTTAGTTGTACCCAAGGCCTGCTGGAAATGATCAGAAAACTTACCCAGTCTAATAGGTGATGGATCACACTCCTAGAGCAAGTTGTACAGAGAGCATCTCCACACAGACACCCTCTGTTCTGTTCCTAACCTTCCTTTAACAAAGGCTTAAGTAACATTTCACATTACCTAGACCATAGTAAAGGTGCCAGAAACCAGTATGAGGTTCACCACATATCACCAGCAATGGAAGATGCATTAAGAGCTAACAATACAGAAAAAGGGCTGGGCCAAGGAGGTATCCAGAGTTTTTGATAATATGCTTTAGGACAATGGCTGCAAGCAAGCAAGCAATTGAATCCTTTATATGCTTACAGCTAAGGTTATCACAGAATCACAGAATGTCAGGGGTTGGAAGGGCCCTAGAAAGATCATCTAGTGCAACCCCCCTGCCAGAGCAGGATCACCTAGACCAGCTCACCCAGCAATGTGTCCAGGCATGTTGTGCAGGGAGAAGAGCAGAAAGCAGTTGCCTGCTGAGGAAGAGATGCTGCTGGAGCTGGTGAGCCAGAGATGTCCTCACTTGGAGACAGCCCAAGTCATAGATTCTCACCCTGCCCATGAAGAAACACCTCTGGGGTTGTGTTTCTGTGCTGACAGGCCACATCAGGGGCTGTGCCACAGATTTAGAGACCATCTGAGTTCAGAGTGAGCAAAATTGGGAGTCCACTCTGCATCACTTGAGGAATTTCCTTTTTTTAATTGACCTCAAAAATTCACCCGCAACCAACTCTTTTACATAGCACAGCTAATGACACAAATCCCTCTGTGTTAATTGATGCACCTACCTAACTACCAACAAGCAGACACGACAACCTAAGCAGCAGGAGAGTTTGTTTTAAAAGCTGTACCAATTAATATTTTACATTTGCCTAGATGATAGTCAGAAGAAAAAGATTCTTAGAATGTGTGCGGAGATTAATGTTTATTTACCTGTCTACCTAGCTATTTATTTATTCATTTATTCATTTTTAAGCAAGAGGCTCACTTGCCTTTGCCTTAATGGGATGCTACAAAGGTACTGTTGATCATTTAGCAGTCACAGTTGTGTGTAAAGCAGACATCTTGCCTACTAACACACTGCTAGATCTCACCCCTCAAATAAAACAGATGAGGCACAAGTCTGGAGGGATGGGAAGGAATTGTCTCTCAAGCAAACTGTTTTTGCTTTCTTTTTCATGCCACTTTGCCAACCCACTCTGGAATTCCCAGGTAAGTTTTCAGCAGACTCTGAGTAGCCTCCAAGTGCTTGCTGCTGCTTATTTGCTCAACTGCAATTTGCTGCTTTCTGCTGCTGTCACTTTCACAAGACCTGAACAAGATTCTCATTTTCTGTGTCTTCAAAACCATCTCTTCAGAAGACAGTTCTGCTTCATATTTCTTGGACTTCACCCTTTGTTTTCCTTGCAAATCACTGTCAACTGCCAGTGCAGCCCTTTCAGCTCCATGCTGCCAACCAAGATTTCCTCTGCCTTCTTCAGATCAGGCACTTGGCTAGAACATGACCTTTGTAGGTGATGTATGACATGAAGATGATAAGCCCCAGGACTTTTCCTACTCCAGCAGGAATATCCAAATTCCAGCATTCTTTTCCTCCCATTCACTCAGCTGATTGGCCACAAGGCAAGGAGTGCTGGTGTCATACCAAACACTACCTCTAGCTATAGGAAGGGTTCAGCAAAGCCACCGCTTGAGGACCTTGCTCTGCTGTTGCACTCTTGGGATGCCCTTGGGTGAGTGCATGACTGCCCCCACCTCCCTTTTCCCACCTCATTTTCTCACTCTTTTCCCCCAAATCACAGAGCACCTGGGCTCAGTTGCAGACTCCCCCCTCCCCTCCCCAGGTGTGGCTCTTTGCCCTCCCACTCACTGCCCTATATCTCCCCAGGAAGGGAAGCAGCTTCCAGCTGTGCCCAGCCGGGCTGAGGGAGGCAGAGACTCCTCTTGGCATCACCGGTGAGTTCCCCATGGGTGCACCCTGCTTTGGGGGGGGTAGAAAGGCCGGGGGGCCTGCTGGCCCCCCGGTCAGCTAGGCAGGTAGGAGCAAGGTTCATGACCACTTCAACATCACCTGTGGTGTTAGCTGTGTGTCCTCAATGAGGATGAGCCCTTTGCATGCTGCCTGGGCTGGGTGAGGGTCTCACTCGGGGTTGTGGCATGGGTTAAGGGTAGTAGTGGTGTTGGTGGTGGGGCAGCAGCTGCCTGGGGATGTGCTGATGGTATCTGTTCTCTTGGCCAAACAGAGAGGTTTGCTTTTGGAAGGCTGGTTGGAGAAGAACTGGATGTTTGAGCTGCAAAATGCATGCTGCTGCTGTAAGCTGCTTACAGCAGTGAGAGAGGCAGGGCCTGGCCCCTCGTGGGCAAGCCCCAAAGCCTGAATTACCTCCCTCAAATCTCTCTTGGGAATGTTTCTATTATCTCCAGATTTATTTTCCTTTTCTAGCTTGCTGCTTCCCTTCCTTCTCCGTGCAGGAGGTGAGTGGTTGGATGGGAGGTGGTTAGGTGCCACCAGGCTGTCTCCATCCCTTGGGGTGGCCAGGATGTGCTGTACAGCTCCACATAGACTCATAGAATACTAGAATGGTTTGGGTTGGAAGGGACTTCTGGAGGTCATCTAGTCCAACCCCCCTGATGTCCCTCTAATTAAAACTGGTGGTTATATTCAGTCTTTAATGAAAATATTCTTCCATGCATTTGCAATCTCTGGCACCATTTCATTTTGTCTATAGTGGACAAGGAATTAATTGCTGCAATTGGAGTCTCAAGCTCCATGAGTACCCTGGCAATCAAAGACTTCTTCTGTTAGCACTTAGATGAGCTGTTCTACTATAAATGAACTGGTAGAGAGCTGCACTAACTGTAAAGCTGCTCTCTCTTTGGAAATTAGATGGAAGAAATGTTAGGTAGTTAGAAGCACTGAGCAGCTGGCCTGAGGATTAGCTACAGCAATGAGACATCTCCAGGCTATGCAACTCAGCAAAGGTGCTGTTAGAAGGGTGGTTAATAGAGTACTTTTTGTGTTGTTACAGCCTGGATGTGACAGATCAGCCTAGGACAAAAAAGGAGGCCTGCTGAAGGCAAATGGAGGGAAGGAGAAAACAGATAAGAGACCTGGACACCTGGGCCTAAGACTTTCTCATTGTTTCCCTGTCTGCTGCCACTGCTGAGTTTGTGCTAGTCACCCTGGTTCCTCTTGCTGCCAGTGGAAGGAAAGTATGGGCTTCCCATGGATTCAACATAAGATACAACATCCCATCTTCATTCTGGGTAAACCTTATGGAATAGTAAAAAAATGGTCTTCATAGCTCTTTCTCTTACTATGTTTAATATTTTGGTGATTTTCTAGCAGAATTCCCATGCCAGTAAATCCCATCCACTGCTAATGCTGATAGGAAGCAAAGGTAGACTATCACTTGCCATCCAGATCCTATGGCAGCTGCTATTTCCAGGTGCTCCAAGAGAAAACCAGCCTGTTGGTGTATGAAAAGTGGTGGTTTTTTTTTTAAAGGGAGTCAAGGATGAAAGAATCTTAAATTCATCCATAAATAATGTGAATGTCTTCATTTTGAGGGAAATGAAGCTGATTTTGAGAATGCTCCTCATCGTAGCCTGAGGTATCAAGGTTTGGGGAGATACTTGGGGTCACTGAACCCCCTGGCTTCTGGCCAGAGCTATTTTCCTCTAAAATAGACATGCAATGGAAGAATTCCCCCTCTCCTTTTCTTTTTCTCCTGGTGGAAATGCCAGAAGATCATCTGTTCATACTCTATCCTTAATGATGTAGCAGAGGAACATCCTGTTCCCACACTATTTTACATAATGGCTAGCCAATAGGATAAATTAATTCAGGAACAGACAGGGAACAAAGCTGAGGGGGGTGGGGGAAATGAGGATTGCTGCTGAACTAAGGGAAAGCCATGCCATGTAGGATAGAGAAAATGGCAATAAGTGACAGAAAATAGTCATACTGAGCAGAAATACCTACAGGAAACCTCTGGGAGAAACAGAATGATGCACTGGAAAGGAAGAAAGACTCCAGCATCTGCAGAGGGAAAACACATGGAGTCATCCAGATGTCTCCATCATGATATCTGTTCCTGGATCCTGTCCCTGCAGGAGTCACTGAACAGTTTCTCATTATCCTGACAGTTGCTCATTCTCCATGTGTCCATGTCCTGGTGCACCCAGGGATCCCACTCTCTTCCCACTTTCTGAACCAGCTACCTGCTTTATCACCTGACAGCCCATGTGTAAGTCTGCTTAAGCCCTGAGAAATGAAAAAGAAAAGGCTTGATTTGTTTGCTGAAGTCCTTGTATCAACTACATGGTGAAACTCTGCTTAGCCATGTGGTCACCAGCCCTTCAGGCTTTTTTGGTTTGTCCTTTAGCTGATGGTTTCCAAGCTGTGGCTCCTGGAGGACCAGCAATAATCCTCAGGACCATTTTGACTCTGTTTTTCTCTTACATCACCTAATCTGTAAGTGCAGAGAGGTCTGTTGGGAAATGTCCAACTTGGCAGCAGTATGTGGTCTACAGCATCTGGGAACTGCTGCCACTGACACTTCCAGCTCTCTATTCCCCATTCCATTGGGAATACAGAGAATCTTTACCCTGGTCTTCTTTTCTCTGGAAAGTGAGTGAGCAGAGATGACAGAAGAAAGGCCAAACTCCTTTAGCAACAAAACAACACAGGAAATTACAGCCATGGAATGCTCTCTGCCTTCTGGTTAACAGCAGCTTTCATCTAAAAGCATGTAAACAGCCCAAATGGTTTGTTTGGCTCTGGCAAGCTGATTGCTGCTGCACAGGAGCCTTTGTCTCTGACAGTTCTCCTGATGAAGAATGCAGCTTTCAGGGCAAAGTAGCAGTTGTGATTGGTGCAGTGAGCTCAGTGTGGTATCAGTTTCAGGGTGATGCTAGAGGAATAGGGGTGGGATGGAGCCAGGATGGGAATGCTCTCTGCTCCTTGCTATAGCTATGTCTTTTAGACCAAAGGAAGGCGTGCACTCAAGCTGTTCCCTGGAGGGGCAGGGCAGGACACTCTGGTTTGGATGCACTTTGCCTCTTTGGGTTTTCATCTGCATATGTCAGAGTTTTTCCTTGTCTCCTCTGTTGTGCTGTTTCTTCCCCTAGTTTATCATAGAATGGTTAGAGGTGGAAAAGACCAACCCCAGCAGGGACACTTATCACTCATAGAGTCCTAGAATGGTTTGGGTTGGAAGGGACCTCTGGAGCTCATCTAGTCCAACCCCCTGCAGTGGCCAGGGACATCCCCAACTAGATCAGCTTGCCCAGAGCCCTGGCAAACCTCCAGGGATGGGGCCTCAACACCATTAGATTGGGTTGCTCCAAGCCCCAAACACCCTTACCTGGAATGTTTCCAGGGATAGGACATCTACTACCTCTCTGGGCAATCTGTTCTAGTTCTTCACCATCCTCATGTAAAAAAGAATGGCAAACATGGTTATCAGAATTAGGCAGAAATTGTGATGACTGTAGTGAATTTACCAGGCTAATAAAAAGTTATGGTTCATGAAGCTTATTTCTTCTTGGAGCAAACCCAGCAAAACATGAGAAATTCTTCTATCCTGTTCTGTTTTACACTGATAAAAAGACATTTCAGGGAAAGCTGAAAAACATGAAAACAGCTGAATACCTGGTTTATTTTCCAAGTACTCTGTATTCCTTTCCAAAGCTTTTGTCACTCAAAGATGAGAAAAGTGTTAATTAATTTATCCTGCTTCCAGTGTTAAAGTGTTAATTAATTCATCCAACTTCCACTGTTGCATACCAATATTACTGTCATGCACACATAGTAAAAAGAGAGTGAGAGAAAGGAAAAGACTCAGATTAGAGCTCTCAGTAGGCTTCTGAATTTCCAATTGCCAATGTTGATGCTTGTTCACCAAGCTAAAAAGCAAGTAAAAGAGCTAACTGACTGAAAAAAGCCAAGAGCCAGCTACCCAATGTCATAAGGTACTTTGTCTCACACAGATAATTATGAGTAGAAGATGAATAGAAAAGAACTTTCCTCATGTATTTATATGACTTACCACTCCTAGCTAAAAAATAGAACAAGAGGTGAGGATCTCGGGTAAAATAAAACCCCCTCGTCAGTGCCCAACTGTGCTTTGTTTGCTCCTGACAATCAACATTTAACTCAGTATGCTGACACTCCTCTGCTTTCTAATCCATCTGACTGCCCCTGAAAGGCTGTGAGGGAAATTGCTGCTGTGAATGATGTGACATGGAGTTTACCTATTTGGAGTAAGTATCCCTTTGTCCAGTGACAGTGTCTTGGAGGTTGTGATGAGGCACACAGCATGATCCCTTGGTGTGAAAGGCTTCCTTGGGTTGTCAAGGAGACTAGCTTTTTTTTGTCAGAAGCAGCTTTGAAAGGGAAGTAGTAACATGAAGGAAAATGATGTGTGCTTGTGGCACTTTAAAAGACTCACTTCTCAAACTCCAGAGAAATAGAATCATAGAACAGTTACAGATGGAAGAGACCTTGAAGACCATCAAGTCCAGCCTTTGTCCTAGCCCTAGCAACCTGCTAAATGATGCCTCCCAATGCAACATCTACCTGTCTCTTAAACACCTCCAGGGATGGGGACTCAAGCCCCTCCCTGGGCAGCCTGTTCCAATGGCTGACAACCCTTGTAGCAAAGAAATTCCTCCTAATGTTGAGCCTGCATCTCCCCTGGAGCAATTTCCATGCATTTCCCCTTGTCCTATCACTCTCCACTAGGGAGAACAGANGTCATCTGCAAACTTGCTAAGGGTGCACTCTGCACCAAAAGCTATGGATAGTAGAACGAGCTAGGGTTCTGCTCTGATCTTTGGAAGGTGCTGTTGTCCCACACATCAGGGACACCCTGCTCAGACAAGAGGGATCTGGCCAGGGTTTAGTCTGGCCTTTTGGCCAACAGATTTGTGGACAAGCAGATGTTCTGCCCTTGGTTTGCTCCACTTCTGTGATATCTTAGAAGGAGAAGGTTTGTGGGGACCTTTAAGGCTTCTTGGTCCCCTTTCTTGCCTCCAATCTGGCTCATCTGCACCTATGCCAGTTCCTGAAGATGTTTCTCTAGCCTCCTCTTTGGGGATTTCTCGGAATTTGAACTGTTTGGTGCCACATTTCCTCTCTTTCTTCATTTCTTTGTTCCAAATCTTTCTTTACAAGTATGCTTTCTGCACCTCCTGCCATGCTCACCACCTCTTCTAGGTTTTTTTTCTAGTGGCCTCTGTCTTTGCTGAAGCACAGAGCCCCAGAATAGGTCTGATGCTTCAGCTGGGACCTTACCAATGCCAAGCAGAGCTGAAAGACTTATGTGCTGAACTCCAGTCTGTGCCCTCAGTAACAAGAAGTCACATTGGACTTGTGATTGACTGAGTGCCCATCTCTTGCATCCTGTCTGCCTCCCACTAGCTCAGTGAAGTCACCAGTGGTGGACCCAGAACAGTAAATTCCCACCCCTACGTTTGGACAGTAAATTTTGGATAGCACTCTCTCCAGATCAGGGCTTGAATCCAGTTTTGCATCCATCCATCCATCCCTTAATAATCTTAACCTTTTTTTCCCCTTAGCTTCTTTATGAGAAAGTAACTGCAGTGATACCAAGAATCTTCAATAAAATCAAGTTGTGACATCTCCTCCCTCACCCCTTTTCAGAAGGATTACTACTGAGTTGCAAGAGGTAATTTAACTGCTCTGACACACTTTTTTAACACATAAAGCTTGGCCATGTGTCTTGAAAGCAGAGGGAGCTGTTGGATGTGCTTCTGAGGACTTGATTACTCCTAACATCCTCCAGAAAACTCCTAAAAAGACTCCAAACTTTCCAGATCAAATTTCTAAAGTGTATTTCACTTCCCAACACTCCGCATTCAGGTTTTGTTTGGCATTGGGTTTTTTTTCCCCTCAATATTCTGGATTGATAGAAATGAAACTGTGGTTTATTAGAGCCCTGAATCTATCTTTATGCTGCATGAATGTGCAATCTGAGCTGTCATTGCTAGAGGAGCTGGCTTTCAGCAAGTGTTTCCCTGCTGTGCTGAGGGTTAGAAATCTTCCCACAATGGATTTGATCTATTGACACTCTTCAGTCCTTTCAAGCTCATTAGGCTATCGCAGCTATGACAACTCCTGGGGAGGCTTGCAACTCCAGAAGTGCTCTCTGCTTTACTGTGTCATTATTTCATTGTGTGAGGCATGGAAAAGAGAGGAACAGGAATGACAACTCACCCAACCCTGCTCTGCTTTGTCCTCTCCCCTCTGCCTCTTTTACAACTGGCTACAAAACCCACAAAGCTGATTTAAGCAAAG
>VWZO01016040.1:1740010-1751912 GCA_013396975.1 Bucco capensis
AGCCCCAGAATAGGTCTGATGCTTCAGCTGGGACCTTACCAATGCCAAGCAGAGCTGAAAGACTTATGTGCTGAACTCCAGTCTGTGCCCTCAGTAACAAGAAGTCACATTGGACTTGTGATTGACTGAGTGCCCATCTCTTGCATCCTGTCTGCCTCCCACTAGCTCAGTGAAGTCACCAGTGGTGGACCCAGAACAGTAAATTCCCACCCCTACGTTTGGACAGTAAATTTTGGATAGCACTCTCTCCAGATCAGGGCTTGAATCCAGTTTTGCATCCATCCATCCATCCCTTAATCATCTTAACCTTTTTTTCCCCTTAGCTTCTTTATGAGAAAGTAACTGCAGTGATACCAAGAATCTTCAATAAAATCAAGTTGTGACATCTCCTCCCTCACCCCTTTTCAGAAGGATTACTACTGAGTTGCAAGAGGTAATTTAACTGCTCTGACACACTTTTTTAACACATAAAGCTTGGCCATGTGTCTTGAAAGCAGAGGGAGCTGTTGGATGTGCTTCTGAGGACTTGATTACTCCTAACATCCTCCAGAAAACTCCTAAAAAGACTCCAAACTTTCCAGATCAAATTTCTAAAGTGTATTTCACTTCCCAACACTCCGCATTCAGGTTTTGTTTGGCATTGGGTTTTTTTTCCCCTCAATATTCTGGATTGATAGAAATGAAACTGTGGTTTATTAGAGCCCTGAATCTATCTTTATGCTGCATGAATGTGCAATCTGAGCTGTCATTGCTAGAGGAGCTGGCTTTCAGCAAGTGTTTCCCTGCTGTGCTGAGGGTTAGAAATCTTCCCACAATGGATTTGATCTATTGACACTCTTCAGTCCTTTCAAGCTCATTAGGCTATCGCAGCTATGACAACTCCTGGGGAGGCTTGCAACTCCAGAAGTGCTCTCTGCTTTACTGTGTCATTATTTCATTGTGTGAGGCATGGAAAAGAGAGGAACAGGAATGACAACTCACCCAACCCTGCTCTGCTTTGTCCTCTCCCCTCTGCCTCTTTTACAACTGGCTACAAAACCCACAAAGCTGATTTAAGCAAAGAGCATCACCCATTTCTCTGAGTGCACCTCTCTTTTATCTGGCTCCTCTTTTCAGCTTTGTCAGAGAAATGACAACCTGCAGGCAGCAAGCAGAGGCAGCTTTTGTCAGGTTATTCAGAGATGACACTGAGGATGGATATTATTTACCTCCCAAGTGCACAGGGCTGAGCTCAGGAGTCTGTGGGCTGAGCTGAGCCTTCTCCAGCCAGCAGGCAGGGACAATCTCTGCCCACAGGAGCCCTGGGGCAAGGCAAGCAGCTAGCAGAGCAAAAGCCAATGTGTGAGAGGGAAATGAAGGGTGAGAGCAATGGAAAACCTTGCCTAGGGAGTAGAGGTTATGCAGATTTTCCTTTTGAGGCCTCAAGACAACACGTACTATCACAGAAGGATGAGCTTTCATGCTGGAAAGGACTCATTTTTTGGGTTTTGGGTGGGGTTTTTTGCTGTTTTTTAAGCATGAAGAAGGAACATTTTAATTTAAACACACATGAAACATTTCATCTAAATGCTTGGGACAGATCTTCCTTCACAGATAGAAGCACTTAGTCTTCCTTTTCAAGCATTTGCTGCTTTTAAGACTCAAAGATCTTGAGAATCTGAGTGTTGTGCTTTGCATTTAGATCTGTGACAGAGATGAAGAGTGTTTGAATGTACTTGTTTCTGGACAGCTTCCTTGTGATGAGAGAGCACTTGGTGAGCAGAAATGACAGCTCTCTGCATCTGAAGGGATTTTGGAGCTGATGTTGTTCTTCCTGAAGCTTTCAGGAACTGTGCCACTCCAAAAGGTTGTCCTTCCAGTACCCACCAAAATGGATATTGGCATTCAGGTTACAGGCTGTGAAGAATACCACAGCCTTTTAATGGCAACAGGGGGCAATACTGATTATGGCTGTGTGTGGTGTGAGCAGGTAGATGACCTGCTCAGTCAAGTGGCACAGCTCCAAGATGAAGTGATGGAGCTTAGAGAAGACGTGAGCAGGTTGAGAAAAATCAGGGAGAGTGTGAGAGAAATTGACTAATTTCACAGATTGATCTCCACTAAACCAGCATCCCAGCCTTCTTGTAGCAATCCACAGGAGCAGGATCAATGGGAACAAGTCTCTGCCCAATGACGACAAATCTTTCTTCTTCTTCATTGTGTGCTGTGGCTCAGTGAGATCTTAACCTGGCTTGTACACAGGAGTAGAGGAGGCAAGGGAAGCAAGGTGCAGTGTTTGAGCATCAGGGGGGTCACAGGATGGCCTCCAGCCTAATGCTCTACTGAGACCTGCAGGAAAATGCCAAGACCATGGCTCCATTCCCTCTAACCCAGCAGACTCTGGGGTGAGAGGAAGGAGGCACACCTCTGCAGCTCCCAGCAGGATGCTGTTCCTCATTCCCCACTCTCAAATGAAGTCTGGAAAGACAAATGGACTAAAGCAACAGGCTCAGTATCATTCAGGAACCAATAGCACTGTTCAGGAGTCTCCAGGAAAGGGTGAAGCCAGCAAAAAACCAAGTGGTGCAAAAATCAGCTGGTGGACTTTGGGTGCTGGTGTTAGATGGAGGGAAGCATCCTCCTTCAGTTGCTGCCTCTGCCCTCTGGGGTGTTGGAGTGAACTGGGATTTGAGAGACCTTCTAGACTTAACCCACAAAACACTGTGGTGGAGAGAAGCACTCATATCTATTGATGGTTCACCAGGAATCTGGGAAAAATGTCATAAAAACATGAAGATGAGAAGAAAAAGACTTTGCCCTGTGGGATGTGAACGTGGTTTGGGTTTTGCAAGATTTACAGGAGTACAAATGATTACTGCTCATAACAGAAGGGGAAAAACACCCTAGGCTTGGGAGCTAGAATTGCCTGAGGAAGAAGAACTGCTTACATGTCACTGTTGCTGGAAGGAAGCTCCTGGTGCCACTCTTATCAGATGTTTATGCTGCTGGTTTCTAAAAGGCAGCTGAGTGTCAGATGGAAATGTCTGTTTGCCAGAGGGCAAATGTTTGACAAGGTTAGACAACTCTTGTGTTCAAAGCATTGCTAAACCTTGGAATTTACAGAAAGTTTCTCACAAGGCAGCAGAAAGGGATACTGGTGTGAAGACAATAAGTTTGCCTTTTGCACCAGGATGCACTGGATCAGCTCTTTCAGCACTGTAGTGATGAGAGGCCTGAGCTGGATCCCTTTCTGAGCCTCCTTACTCTATATGTGTCACAACACAGAGAAGTCTGAATTCAGTCTTTTATTTTCTCTCTCTCCCTCCTCATTCCTCAATCTTTCCAAGCTACTCTTCAAAGTGAAGAGCAGGAGGAGAGGAAACATCAGGTCAAACAGTTTAATGACATGTAATTAGTGCTCCTCATGACTGCTGGCTTCAGAGGAAACCATCCCAGTGCCAGGGCTTTGCTTGCTGAGACTATTTCCTCCAGGAAGAGTAGCTGAGGTGAGGAGGATCTCTACCAGGGAGTTTCTCAACTGGCTGATTGCAGGTAGGTGCTCCTCACTCATAAAAAAGCATCATTAACCTCATCAGTCAGAGGAACAAATGCCATGAATAACACCACATTCTCAGGGAAGGACTGTGTTTTCCTGGAATCCAGGAGAAATGAGTAAGGAGAAAAGCCCTAGTATCAGTACAGCTCTACTAATAACTAGTGCAGAGTCTTTATGACTAAAAATACCTGCTTTTGCATATCATGATAGCTAAAAATAAAGGCAATTCATATTTCAGGCAAAAATGTCTAATGCTAAGAGTACTCTAGAGTAATGAGTTGTAACTGGGGGTAATCTTCAGGGGACTTCAGCAAAAGAGGCATTTTTAATGTTCTTTTTAAATCTCTTCCCTTTTCTAAATGACTCTGCAGTTCTTTAATAAGGCATCATTTCTAGAACCTGGAGCTGCCTTCCTGCAAATGATGTTGTGAAGTGCCAGTTCATCTTGGAGGGACCCAGGAGGGACAGACAGAGTCTAATTTTCTCTTTGCTGTTGAATCTGAGTAGCTTCTCCTTGCTGCATCACTGGTTGTGTGTAGTGATGGGAAGTCAGGTAGGTTTAGTTTCTTCTTTCTCAGCTGCTACGTCATTGTCATTGGTGACATTTTCTCTCCTCTTACCCAAGTTTCATAAAATGATTATCCTATTCCATGAGAATCAGCATGGCCAAGCCAGACATGGCGATGCACTTACTGAGCCCTTTCTAATAACTAATGGTGTGAAACAAGGCTGTGTTCTTGCACCAACTCTATTCACACTCTTTGTCAGNCTTCTTTCTCATAGGACACAAAGAATGGCTTAAAGCTGCATCAGAGGAAGTTCAGATAAGATATAAGGAAAAAGTTCTCCATTGAGAAGGTGGTCAGGCACTGGAACAAGAAGAGGTCATGGCCCCAAGCTTGTTAGTGTTCAAGAACTGTTTGCACAATGCCCTTAGATACATGGCTTAACATTTAGGTTTCCTTGTGTGGAGTTGGACTTGATGATCCTCCTGGATCTCTTACATCTCAGGATAGTCTATGATTTTAGATCATCATGTTAGGGGCATTGCCTGTGGGATGGTTAGGAGTTTATGGTGCCCTGAAAAAGCTATGGAAATCAGTCAGTGGATGCATTCTCTTACCTCAGCAGAGCTGGTGTTCAGTCCTGTAAGATTCAGTGGAGGAAAGAAACAACAAATGAGGGTCCTGCAACCCAGAAAAGGTCATTCAATTGAAGATTAATTGGCAAAGCCAAAGTGAGTTTTCCACTAGGTAGATTCTTGCAAACCTGGTTGATATGTGTGTGTGTGTGTGTCCCCAATTAACTGTGTTTGTCTCCACACACTGCCAGCACTCTTCCAGTCTGCTGCAATAATGGATGGGATCTGGCTAGGGCTATAAAGCTTAAACCAATTACTGGTAATGCACTATTAAAAAAAAGGGATAATGGAACTATATAATAGCAATTAAATAAGCACTGATTTTTAAAATCTTTAACGTTAACAGAAGCCTCATTCTTTCCCTACATGTATTTCTGTTTAAGAAAGAAAAGATGCTGAAGGAATTGGCACTCAAGTTGCCACCTAGAAAACACAAGCATCAGAGATGGATATTGAAGGCAAGAACTTCAGCTCCTTTTGAAACCAAGCTGTAGGTGAATATCACTGAACCACAGCAATTGCCCAAGCCTGCATTCACTCCCAAGAGTAGAGAAGTTATGGGTGGCCTAATGTGCATTATTATTACTTGTTATACAGGATTTGCAGTGTGCTGATGGCTTGCTGTTCAAAAGAAGCTTTTTAACTCCAAGATGGACCATAACCCAAAGAGAGAGGGGATGATGTTTTCTCTGCACCATTATTCACAGCACTCAGTGAAAAACTCACCAAGAGATGTGATAACATAATCTAAACTAAATATTCCCAGCAGCACATAGGTTTGGGGCAATTTCATGTTTCAGCTTCCCTATAAAATCCTGGTGATGACTTTTTATGCATATGGGAGCATACATAAAAGAAAGCACACAATGTTCTGAAAAGCATTTCAGCAATTCTTCATTGGAGCCCCAAATGAGGGTCATGCAGAGGGGATTTAAGCAATTACAACACATCTAACCACTTAAAAAGCAAATGAATGCAATGTATTAAACCCAGTTGTTTTGCACTGGCACCTCCTTGGTGCAAAAAGCATCAATCCTGAGGGAAAACAAGGACCACTGAGCTAAAGTCAGCTTTGGAAAGTGAATCCACAGTTAGGCAGAATGGGTGGGAATAAAAGAAACAGGATGCCAAGGGAGGAAAGAAAGATGGAGTGTGTTGAAGTGTGGTGGTTCCTATGCAGCTTCTCCAAGACGCAAGCCAGTAGGACCAAATGTCCTCTCCTACAAAAGCTCTGCCTTGCTTCTTCACCTAAAGGGAACTTCCAAGCAGGCTGCAGAGGGCCTGTTTGCAAAGGCCTGCAGGGAAAGGACAAGGGGCAATGGTTTGAAATTGGAGAGGAGTAGATTCAGCCTGGATATTAGGAAAAAGTTCCTCCCCACGAGGGTGATGGAACACTGGCCCAGGTTGCCCAGGGAGGTGGTTGAGTTCCCATCCCTGGAGGCATTGCATTCATTTCTTGCCAGGGCTCTGGGCAAGCTGCTCTAGTTGGGGATGTCCCTGGCCACTGCAGGGGGGTTGGACTAGATGAGCTCCAGAGCTCCCTTCCAACCCAAACCATTCTAGGATTCTTTCACTTAACCTAGCAGAAATTGTTCAGATCAGAAGAGTTCTTCTGGGTGTGCAGGAGGAGTTACAGGCTCAGCAAACTAAACACCAATAAAACTGAGATAATGAGCCATTATTTATGCACTGGAGCCATTATGCTTTTATTTATTGCACTCACTGTAATTACAGTTTCACTAGACCTGGCAGTAACAGATCCTTTAATGATGTACCCAAAAGAAGGATTTATTTGAAAAAGGAAAAATCCCACAAGTGTTAGTCATAACTTCACTTTCTACTGGAAATTTTCAGGAAGGGTGAGAGTAAATACAAATAATGGATTTCCTAAGGAAATAGCTTTTAACCCTATTTCATGTTTCCAACCTCCTCATCACTCTGAAAGGTCACAGTGAAAACTGCTGTTGTGGTGCTAAAACCTGACAATATTAGTGGCTGCTTTATATCCTGGGATCTAATAAGCTAGCACATGCTTGTGGAAAAGGGAGTGATGATAAACAGAGAATCCCCATTCGGACAATAAAACTTCTTTATGGGAGCTTCAGCAGGTCTCTCATGGTTTTGGCATCACCAGGTCTCTCACATCTCTCAGGTTTTCAGGTGAGTTGTCTTTCCTGAGCTCTCCCCTGTTATCATCAAAGTGTCAGTCTCCTATTTAGTTGTTGTCCAATCTACTTGTCCTTTGAGAAAAGTGAGACTTCACTTGTCAATCTGATGTAACCTGTTGTTTCTCTGGCATGTTTCACCCCCCAGATAGCTCGGTGTAGACTAGCCTCTTCATAGATATTAATATAAAGGCAATACCTTACCTGGTAGAAGAATGTGTAAGTGGCTAATGATGAGCTGTTTCCAGCTAACTTCCAGACCCCCTCCCAGCATCCTTACTGAGCCAAAGCCTAACCTCACCTGACACAAGGACAAATTTTCATGGCAAGCATGTCTTATTCAGAGTTGGAGCATCCTTCTGGACTTACTAACCACAAATAAACACAGAAGCCTCAGTCCCTCTCTGTCAGGACTTGTGGCTTTGCAATATTACCATCTGACTGTTCCTCTCTTTCCCAATGATGTTCAGAGGCCCCAGCCAAAACCAAGAGCCTGCTGTGTCAGCTGCACAATGACCACAAGGAAAATGCAGCCATCTGTGAGATCCACTGCAGCTGGACTGCATTTAATCTGGGTCTTTGTTCTAGTGTATAGACTCCAAACAAAACCACCATGGATTGGATGGATAAATTGTGTAGCTTGGTCCTGCTCACTAGGGTGATCTAGATCTGTGCTGGGTGACTCCTGAGATCAGCATCCCAGGTAAGGAGCATGGCTCAGGAGATGTCACTTCCAGGTCTGACTGCATTTGCAGCAAGGGAACAGGCAGTAATCCTGAACGTGGTAGAAGTTCAAGTGTCATCTTTCTGGATTGAGTTGTACTTCCTTCCAGCACCTTTTCTCAGAGTGCTGGCTTCTTTGGTGAGTTGCTGTTTGGCTCAGGCACTGGGAGCATCCACAGTGCTGCATGTGCTGAGCGTGACAAGTGACACCAAGCTGGAGGGGAGCTGATAGCTCCTCACTAATAACAAAGGATGGAGGAGGAAAACATTTACGTTTGTCTTTTTCTTTTTATGCTTCAGTGTAGTGAAAAACCAAAGCCTCACCAGGAAGGAGGAAAAGTGTGCAGAAGGTCCTGATGCTTAATTACTTTGTTTGCTTAGAAATCTGCTGCCTTTTTTGTGTGCTACTCCTGTCCCTCACGAGGCTGTGCTTAAATAACTTATTTGCTGTTTGTTCTAGCAGCAGAATCACAATCTCTTCAGGTCTCTTTTTGCTTTCC
The DNA here is from genome assembly GCA_013396975.1 of Bucco capensis. Lineage (NCBI taxonomy): Eukaryota > Metazoa > Chordata > Aves > Piciformes > Bucconidae > Bucco > Bucco capensis. The sequence goes on from VWZO01016040.1 coordinate 1,748,075, forward strand.
TTAAATGAAAGTCTGTCCCCATGCAAATAGCTGAAGTCACCTTTGCATTTCTTCGTGGTTGTCTTTGTGAGCCAAACTGAGTGGGTTACTGAAGAAAAGTACCAGTTGCTCATAGCCAGGGGAACATGCCTGCATTTATTTACATCTGAAAGCAAGCAAGCAAGAAGAACTTAGAAAGATTGGTGGCATTACAAACGTTTTGTGAAGCCATGCAGCATTTATCACAGCCAACCCCTGGCATCCTTCCTCTCTGGGTGGTTTGCTGCAGTGACTTGTCAAGTCTTATCTTGGATTAGGTTGTTAGCTCCCCAGGACTGAGGTGCTAGCCTCTGTGATTTAATGACATTCACTGGGTCACATAGAGCAGAACTATTTCTGAAAACCTCCAGGAGTTCCCTTTCTTGTAAGGAAAGTGATTAGGGATTCAGAATTGGCTTTCTGCTCCCACTCAGCCAGAATTCCCAGCTGTGCTGAGCATTGGTGCCAGAAGGCATCAAATACATTAGCTTACTTGCAGAAAAAGATGGGAACAACAATGAAGCAGGGGAAATCAAATAAGCAGCCATGGAAAAGTTGCTTATTATGTTCACCCAGCTTTATGAAGACTTCATTAAATGATTCCTTGGCCAGTGTCTAAAGAGCAAAGAAAAAGTTTTTTGGGCTTATAATTTCTCGTGCTGCAAAGGCAGTGGGCAGCAGATTGATCCAAAACCTCAGAGGGAAATAGTTTCTCCAAGAAAAGTATGTTAGGATGACAGATTTAACCCCATGATGGTGCTTCATCAGGTTTACAGGACAGATTTTGTGGCTATCTTTGGCAAGACACCAAAGTCATGGTGTAACCAAATTCAAGTGGCTGACAGAGCAGACCTCAGCGTCAAGAAAACAGAAACAGCTAAGGTTTAAACAGAAATGAAGCCAGATTTTAGCTGCTGGCAACAGAACCAGAGTAAGATGCATGTGAACAGTGATTCTGTCCATCTAAATAACATGGATGTCAGCACAGCATCTGTGGTGGGAACCAGGAGACTCTTACTTACACTGAAGGAGGGAATGGGGACCACATTTCCAAGTTTATTCCATAGCAAAATTGGCATCCATAAAAATGACATATTTTCCTGACCAAGGCTGGGTTTGTCCTGTAGCTGAGACTATCTGCATGTGCTGGAAAATATCTTCTACTCCAGTTATATTGCCCCCCAAATTTCACCTGATCAGATATGTTAGAAGTCTGAGCTTTAGGAGGAGAATTAACCATTGGAACAAATCCATCCTTTGAGGTCTTCAAATCTTGATGCTTCAGTGCCTCTAGTGAGGTGTGCTTTAGCCAGGCACAGTGTGGAGGCAACAGGATGAAATGTTAGAGCATGGAGTTTTCAGGAGTGCATCATAGGCCTGTGGCTACTGGTGTGCCCCAGGGGTCAGTGCTGGGGCCAGGACTGTTCAATATATTCATCAGTGATCTGGATGAAGGGGGAGAGTGTTCCATCAGCAAGTTTGCGGATGATGCCAAGCTTGGAGCAGTGGCTGGCACACCAGGAGCTGTGCTGCCATCCAGAGTGACCTGGACAGGCTAGAGAGATGGGCAGGGAGAAACTTAATGACATTTAACAAGGGGAAGTGTAAAGTACTGCATCTGGGAAAGAACAACCCCATGGATCAGTACAGACTGGGAACTGATCTGTTGGAGAACAGCCCTGGGGAAAAAGCTCTAGGAGTGCTGGTGGCTAGGAGGATGCCCATGAGGCAGCAATGTGCCCTTGTGGCCAAGAGGCCAATGGCATCCTAGGATGCATGAAGAGGAGCGTGGCCAGCAGAGCCAGAGAGGTTCTTCTCCCCTCTCCTGTGCCCTGGGGAGGCCTCCCCTGGAATCCTGGGTCCAGTTGTGGGCCCCTCAGCTCCAGAAGGCTAGGGAGCTGCTGGAGAGAGTCCAGCACAGGGCCAGCAAGATCCTGAAAGGAGTGGAGCATGTGCCCTAGGAGGACAGGCTGAGAGAGCTGGGTCTCTGCAGCCTGGACAAGAGGAGACTGAGAGGAGACCTCAGCAATGCTTAGAAATATGTGAAGGGTGAGTGTGAGGAGGAGAGAGCCAGGCTCTGCTCCATGGCATCCAATGGTAGGACAAGAGGCAATGGGAGCAAGTTGGACCACAGGAGGTTTAGTATTAATATGAGAAAATCTTCTTTCCAGTGCAGGTGCCAGAGCACTGGCCCAGGCTGCCCAGGAGGCTGTGGAGTCTCCTTCTCTGATGTTAACACTTACAAGAGTTAGATTAGCTTCATCCTCTGAGTCTTTTCCAGGTGCCTGAAAATTCAGAACTCTACCAATATCTGGTTTTAAATGATAAGTTCCATAGGTGTCCTACTATTATTGAAGGAAAATACTGTGCCAAATTCAGTTGTGTCATCAACATTCTGTGAATTCAATGAAATTGCACAACTGATTAATTTAGGCACCCGGAGAGATGTTTGGATGAGACTCATTTATTTTCAAACTACATGTAAATGTATTTCCTATCTTGGTTGGCATATTGGCTTTTGAATAAATTCATTGTAAAGTGAAACAAGAACACAGGATTCTTCAGAGAGGCTCTGAGAGTTATCTTGTCTGACTGTTCAGCAGGACTTCATGAAAATTCATAAGCACCACAGAATTATTTCACAATCACTCACAAGACAGATACTGTACATTTCTGTTTGTTCCTTCTGCTTGGATTGAATACATCACCAGGAAAAAAAAATCAGGTATTGATTTCTTTCTTCAAGTCTGGAGTTTTTTGTACAGTGAGATGAAGTAAAAACCAGTCATTCTCTTTTTGCCCTCAAGAGAAATAAAATCAAACAGACCTACTAATATCAATATACTTCCACTACTTTTGTTTGCTAGGGCAAGTCATTGTGATTTGTTTGGCTTCTCACATGACTTTTTGAACAGAAATCTTTGCAAAAGGCACTCAGGAATGCAAAGCAATCCTAACCTTACAGGTCACTCTCTAACATGAACCGATGCAAATTTTATGCAGTGTCATGCTGGTGGACCAAAGCTTAAAATAGACTCATTTTTACCTCATCTCATCTCTGCAGGCTCTCTAACCAAAGTGAAATGAAGGTGAAATAGTTTGCTGTGCCCATTTGTCTTTAAGATGCTCTCCCCACTAGTTTCTGCTTTGAAGTTCAAGCACATGATTTGGACCAGTTGGATTATACAAACAGCTCTCCTGGGGCCTTCCACACTTCATTTGGGATGAAAATCTGCCTAATCATCCTGTCTGGATCCTGTATCCAACATGCTACATCAGTAAACTGAGGTGTGTGAAGGGACCTATGTGTGGAAAGGGAAGAGGGGAGGTCAGTAGGTGTAGGATCATCCAGCAGATCCTTCTGAAGTAGCCTCAGGCACGAAACATGATGCTGTGAGTGACACCTGCTCCCTAGCTGCCTGGAAAAAACAAGTCCATGCTGTTGGCTGAAGGAGAAGCAAAAGGAAGTACTGAATGTCTCAAAAGGAAACCAGAAGGATAAGCTCAGTTCCTTGCTCTCTCTATATATATGTTTTATATATATTTATATATTTATTATATATATTATTATAATACATTAAAATATATATTATAATATACAATAATTCTATATATAATTATATATATTATACATTATATGTATTATATATTATATATTATATATAATATAGTATATATTATATAATATATCTATATAATAAAATATTATATTATAATATGATATAAAATATAATATAAAATATACAATATTTTATATATTATATAATCATATCATTATCTATAGTTAATGATATAATATATACTATATACTATATTATAT
>VWZO01016040.1:1752009-1764492 GCA_013396975.1 Bucco capensis
TATATTATAATATGATAATAATATAATACTATAATATGTAATATAAAATATAATATATATTATATATTAGATAATATTATATAATTATATATAATATATATTATAGCTATAAAATACTATATTATAATATTATATAATATAGTATATATATTTACATTTATTAAATATATATATTTCTATATATTTTTCAACTGGCTAAAAGACTGAAGGATAACTTTGTCACTGTAAATGACAGTGCTGAAGGCAGAGACTTTTAACATCTCCAAGCATGAAAACTGAGATGGCAATGGGAATAAAGGAATACATCTAAAAACTGCTAGATTAAAAACCAGTTGATAATCCACCCTGTTATCCTCTCCACTGCATAGGATGTGCTTTCTCTAACTAAGGTATCTCTTGTTCATGCAGAAGCTCTGTCTGCTCCAGAAAAAGAGGGGAAAAAAACATAAAAACTGAATTTACATAACAAGAATGTATTTAGAAGAAATCAGTTGGCCAAATTCAGCTCTGGAGGCAACTTCCTTTGCCATCAGTAGATTGGTTTGGTCTGAAGCATGTAAATCTTACTAGCTGTTGAAGCAAAGCTGCTTGTCTTGGCTGTCTTCCCACAAATGAAGGAGCTGATGGCAGAGTCTGTGTTAACAATATCAGCCATTTGCTTCTCATTTGTCAGGATCACTTAATCACTTTTCCCCACAATCTGATTTGATGAAGATGTGAGCTGATGAAGTTTCCTGCTGTTTGCTTCTGGTGAGATCATCCAGGGATTTCTCAGGAGATGTGCTTGGGAAGCTGTGGCCCTGTAACTAGGGTGAGACTGGAAACAATCTCTTCTGGAAACAGAAGGCAGAGAGCTACTTTGTTAGTAGAAGGATGTATGAGGATTATTGAGCTGTCTCTGCTGCCCTTGCTACTGTTGAGACATGGGATTAGCTAGCTCAGAAGTTAGTTCTGTACCTAAGGGGAGTCCTCCACAGAAGTATTGTCTATAGATAGAATTCCTTTGGAATCATGCTTTCAAAAAGGCTCCTACAGCACATGCCTTTGTATTTGGTCAGACCATGGTCATTTTCCAGGCTTAAAAGCCACAGCTTCACTTCTCTTTGAGATATGATGTCTCTACCAGCACCTAGTGAGACTGAAATCCTGATGATGCTGTTGCCTCTCATTCTCTGCACTCTACATAGCTGTTAGTATCTTGCATACTATCTGCAGGTAGTATATCTTATGTAATGGTTGTTTTCTTTATCTTCTGCTCCTCCAAAAGAAAAAACAAAAGTGTTGGAAAGGATTTAAGGCTTTCAGGTGTGCTCTGTGTTGTTCCACAAGTGCAGGATGCAGCCACACATCTAGAAGATCCTGGATACGCTCAGGGAAGGGATGTGGAGGTTTGGGGATGTGTTCATCTCTCTCTCTCTGCAGATTTGTCTACCTCACTGCTAAAGAAAGTGCAGGCATCACTGGGAGCAATCTAGAGAAGCTTGGCTGGAGGAATAGGTGTCAGATGTGTCTGCTGAAATGCCAATGAGCCCATGGTGTGTTGAAGCCTTGTGTGTATGTATCATCACCTAACTCCATGCAAGCAAGGCAGGTTGTAGACTTGTGGCCTGATAACCTCTTTGAAAGACACATCCACACTGGTGCAAACAATCTTTGTGATGTTCTAGAGTGTTTCTATTGACCTGCTGGAGTGTAGTAAATGTCTGAGTGGCCTGACTGTTAGTGAGCAAATGTGGAGTGCTCTCCTTAAAGCTGACTGAGCACTGTGGGGGGAATTAGCCAGGCATCTGCCCTGAGGAACTCCCTGAAGGCAGAAACAGCACAATCTTGTCTCCTGGTGTCCAGCTGGCACACAGGAATAAGGGAAAGGTAACTGCTGTTTACTGCAGAGCTTTGGTATTCTCTTGTGAGGAGCAGCGTGTGCCCAGCTCCACTAATCCTTCTGTAGTTCAAGATAATTTCATTTATTGTCTCAGTGCATTTGCTTTTATTAAAGCAGTTCACAGAGGTGTCATTCCTTGGTTTAGTACAGTAATAAAAATGAGCACCTCATCACTTCCAACAGGAGAATAAACCCCAGATAGCTCAGGCTGTTTTCTTCTATGGTCTGAGGTTTGTTTATTTTATTCATCTGCTGGCTTTAGTCATCAAGAGGGAAAGCACTCTTAAAGTGCAAGCAAGACAATATTGTCATTGCTTGGGTTCATTCAAAACTCTGGAGGTGCTAGCCGAGTTTCATAAAGGATATTCCATGGAGCTGTGCTTCACTCCCATCCATCAAGAGAGCAGAAGGAAGGAGCAGAATGAAGCCTTCATGATGCAGGAGGAAGAAGTTAGTGACTTGCTACTCCACTTAAGCACTCACAGGTCTATGGGGCTGGATGGCATCCACCTGAGGGTACTGAGGGAGCTGGCAGGAGCTCTTGTCCAGCCACTCTCCATCATTTCCTAACAGTCCTGCTGAGTAACAAAAAGCTATTTTACTTCTCTGGGAGAGCTTTAGTCATCAGAGACTATCCTGCTTCCGTAGAGTTCAGGAGAAGTAGGAGTTTCCAGTACCTAAAGGGAACTTCCAAGCAGGCTGCAGAGGGCCTGTTTGCAAAGGCCTGCAGTGAAAGGACAAGGGGCAATGGTTTTAAATTGGAGAGGAGTAGATTCAGACTGGATATTAGGAAAAAGTTCCTCCCCACGAGGGTGGTGGAACACTGGCCCAGGTTGCCCAGGGAGGTGGTTGAGTTCCCATCCCTGGAGGCATTGCAGGTGAGGCTTGCCAGGGCTCTGGGCAAGCTGCTCTAGTTGGGGATGTCCCTGGCCACTGCAGGGGGGTTGGACTAGATGAGCTCCAGAGGTCCCTTCCAACCCAAACCAGTCTAGGATTCTAGGATTCATTCTATAAGATGCCTTGGGCTTTCAAAAATAGTCTGCCTTAAAATTAATATCCCAGTGTCCACTCTATGAGCCACAGGAGAAAGAGAAGCAGTGTCATAGCACTTCTGCTGCATGGTAGCTGAGGAACTTGGTGTATTCATGAAAAAACAATGCAGCCTAACACTGTTTTAAGCTCCTTTGGCAGTTTTAGCTAAGGAGCAGCTGCTTACCTATCTTCTAGAGCCCCACTTTTCTGGAAGTTTCTTCAGAACCACTACCTGCAGAGGCAATGATGTAGTGCTTTAAAGAGCTGCTTTAAATAATGGATCTCACTGTCTAGGGGCAAGTTTTAGGTTTAAGGGATGATTTGAACTGAAGCTATCATTCCAGGATATTTTGACTAAGCTGATCACTCTCTTTTTTAAAGGAAATCTCTGCAAGAGTCTAAGTCATTAATTTAGCTCTAGATATGGTAATTAGCCATTTTATATCCATTGGCATTTTCCTGTGGCTATAAACTAGTGGCTAGGAATCAAGCTTGTCACTTCTTTACACTCCTTCCTCTATCCAAAATAACAGGCCAATTTATCACCTCATTATACAAATTTTATGCTGGCATATCTTCCCTCAGTTCTGTGGAAGTGCAGAACAGAAGTGGAGACATATCAATGTCTCCAAGTCTTTAGGATTCATGGGTTTCCTAGTCTCTCTCAGTACTGAAAGTGTCATTAAGTGCAAGAGAATGGGATTCTCTACTTTGGCCCCAATTTTCCTCCACTCATTAGTTCTTATAGTAGACATAAATCAGAATATCCTCCCAGATCAGCTCAGAAATCTTCAGGTTTTGTGTTCTCTTAACTTCATACTTGCTACATCTTTCCTGCTTAGAGAAGATCTCCTGTCCCAATATTCTCCTCTTGGAGTGTCTTCCAAGGAGCTTGTCTTTGCCTCTCTTCCCTCACTTTGATTCCTCCTCCTAAGCCTCCATTTCTTTCAGTTTTGAAGACATTTCTGAGTAGAAAGTCAAACTTGGCTGTTGTTACCTTTCCCATCTAGTATTTACTTCTGTTTCATAAACTTTTAACTTAACTCTATGGATTCTTATAACCCATAAGTAATAATGGATACATTATAATGCATTCAAATTCTCTTCATTCTGCATTCAAGTTCTAATATTTGCCTTTTCTTACTACTCTTATACCTCACACTGTGCTAGAATTTTTTACCTTGCTTCTGTTTCAAGGAGGGAACTAAGTGTCACCTGGGTGGGAGAAGCTGTAGCAGTTTTGGAAAGTCTACCAGTGTGGAGATAATGAGAGAGAGAAAGAGAGAAAGAGAGAATGCCTTTGTGGCAAGTCTGCCCTAACCCCACTAACCTCTAGTCCTAACAAAATAATTTCTCTGTACAGAAATAAAAAAATACTATTGACGTGCTTCTACTGCCAAAGAACATTTTCTTCTTCTCAAAGACAGTATTCCCAAGCTGGATTTTGTTCCAAAGTCAAGGTACCATATGTTTTCTTCAAATATTAGCAAATTTATGGAAGTTTCACCTTTGGAAAAGGTTCTCGCCTCTTTTTTTTGTTTGGTTTTTTTTGATTCAAATCCAAAATCTCACTCTGAAGATCATTAGATTACCTTCCCTCTCTCTTACCACTTCTAAAAAAGTAATAAAAGCTTTCCAATTGTCTATCTGATCTTATTTGTTTTATTTTGTATCAAATCAATTATCCAGCTCAGGAGCTGTGACCTTTGTGTGTGAGGTAGTGGGGTTTTCTCATGCTTTAAAACATTACAACTCCAATCACAGAATCATTAAGGTTGGAAGACATCTCTAAGCTCATCACATCCAACCATCTACCTATCACCCCCATGCCACTAAACCATGGCCCTTAGTAGAACATCTATATATTTCTTAAACCCCTCCAGTGAAGAAATTTTACCTAATATCCAATCTAAACCTCTCCTGGTGCAACTTGAGGCCATTTCCTCTTGTTCTCTCACTGGTAACCTGGAAGAATTTAACCCCCATCTTGCTACAACCTCTTTTTAGTAGTTGTAGAGATGAAGTTNCTCATCACATCCAACCATCTACCTATCACCCCCATGCCACTAAACCATGGCCCTTAGTAGAACATCTATATATTTCTTAAACCCCTCCAGTGAAGAAATTTTACCTAATATCCAATCTAAACCTCTCCTGGTGCAACTTGAGGCCATTTCCTCTTGTTCTCTCACTGGTAACCTGGAAGAATTTAACCCCCATCTTGCTACAACCTCTTTTTAGTAGTTGTAGAGATGAAGTTTCCCCTGAGCCTCCTCTTCTTCCTCCCCTTCTTCCCCCTCTTCTTCCTCCCCTTCTTCCTCCCCTTCTTCCTCCCCTTCTTCCTCCTCTTCTTCCTCCTCCTCTTCCTCCTCTTCTTCCTCCTCTTTTTCCTCCTCTTATTCCTCCTCCTCTTATTCCTCCTCCTCTTATTCCTCCTCCTCTTATTCCTCCTCTTCTTCTTCCTCCTCTTCTTCTTCCTCCTCCTCTTCTTCTTCCTCCTCTTCTTCCTCCTCTTCTTCCTCTTCTTCCTCCTCTTCTTCTTCCTCTTCTTCTTCCTCCTCTTCTTCCTCTTCTTCTTCCTCTTCTTCTTCCTCCTCTTCTTCCTCCTCTTCTTCGTCCTCTTCTTCCTCCTCTTCATCTTCCTCCTCATCTTCCTCCTTTTCTTCTTCCTCCTCTTCCTCCTCTTTGTCTTCTTCCTCCTCCTCCTCCTCTTCTTCCTCCTCNTGCAACAACTCCGCCGCCTCGGCGCGGCAGCCTTCCCCTTCCCCTCCTCCTCCTCCTCCTCCTCCTCCTCCTTCTCCTTCTTTTCTCCTTCCAAATGCCTATCTCATCTTACTTGCCCACAGTGGAACTTCAGACAGCCCAAAGAAGCCCTGAGTGGGCACTCAGAGACCTTTCTGCTCCTTTCTGTCCCCAGTTTCTCCTCTGCAGACTTGCCTGTGTTGCATGCACACTCCCCAACAATTTCTTGGGATCTCAGCAACAAAATAACTGTCCGAAGTTTATCCTGGATATGTCAGTCCTTAAGCATCCTGTTTGCTATCTCTAGCACATGCCACGTGTGGGAGGAGAGGACACTGTCTTGACTGCTGTCTGTTTGCACCATGAAGGTTGAAGGCTCCAGAGTTTCATTAGTGGTCTCTCTTCTCTCTGTTTTTCAATCAAACCAGAAGAACTTTGTCTGTCTTCATGCTCAACCCTGCACTCCAATCCTGCTTCAGCCCAATGCTGGCAGCTCCTGTAAGCCATGAAGCAGGATGAAGAACAGAATGAAAGAGAAACAGCTCTTTCAGCTGAAATATTCTGCTAGCAAGCCACACAAAAAGGAGGGGAAAATATACCTCACAATGCAAAGTTTTCTTTTATCTTTCTACATTTTCTCTTTAGGCTTTTTCCTTTTTAGGATTAGAAAAAGAAAAATAAAGGTTTTTAACTCTTTTGAAAAATAGGCTAGCTTTCTATCTTAAGCAAGTATGAATTACAAAGCAGGAGTGCCAGATCTGTGTGCCAAGGCTCACTGACACAGTGTGAGAAACAATCCTCCTTCAGCTGCTGAGTGAAAACAAGAGATTTTAATTGGAAATCAAATAGAAAGTAAGAGCAGGGCTGCTGTGTTGTCAAACTGGCAGTGCCACCTGAGCACCAAGGATGTTAGTGCCAAGTTGCAGCCCAACCTCCCACTCTCCTAGTGGGCAGCTCTTGCCCTCAGGGAAAGCATGAGAGATGTTAGCATCTCCACTCTCATCAAGCTTCAGAAGTGACATGATGCAGCCCCATGCTGTAGAGACAGCTGAGCAGAAGCAAAAGAAAACTCTGGTTGCACACAGGTTGTCAACAGTCGTGCCAAAGAGTACTCTTTCTGTTAGCCAGCTGGCAGGATACTCATCTGCTTTTCTAACCATAAAACTGGCAATGCTTTGTTGTTAGGTCAGTAGGAGGAAGACTAGTTACTCATGGCACCCTTCAATTTGTTGTAAAAATATAACATTCACAGAGAAAGAAATCAAATCAATGAAAGATTACTGTTGTTACAGGCAGCTCTATTATACAGTGCTCCTGCTTGCCTTTATTGAAGGGCTACAAGTATCTGAAGGCTAATGAATCATTCATTAGTTCTTTCAAAGTGATGAGCCTATGACCTATGTGGGTGAGCCCCAGTTTTTCTTTGCAGATATTTGGGGTTTACAGCTTTTCATGGTCACTGTGACTTTGAAGGACAAGGAGAATCAGAATCTCTTTCTTCTGCCTTTTTATTTTTACCACTAACACATCAAGAAGCCTAACAAACTTCTTAACAAAGCTTGCTTATGCCTCCAAATTCAACACCATGTCTTGCTGCTAGGAGATCTTCACTATCTGGCTTCTGCTTCATTTATGTTTCCACCATTCAGGATCTAAATGCAGGAGAACACATCCCAAACTCTGCATTGATACACCTGGCAGAAAGCAGAGATCATTACCAACGTGCAGAGAGTCTCAGATCTCCTTGGAATGGGAATCCACAAAAAGTTTATGCAGCACATTTTGTCTTCGCCCTTCAGGCAGAACGCTGTGTGATGTCAAGAGGTAAAGCTAGTGGAGTGCATCTTCTCCCATGGCAGGGCATGGGTTCTGTTGCTTAGCCAAGGGCAAAGAAATAACCTCTGCTTTGTTAGAAATCCCACTCCATCTTTAACACCTTTGTGGGCTAGATTAAAAGATGCAACAGAATCACAGAGCAACAAAGAGCATGAGAAGCCTTTAACTCCAGAGATGTTCCTGAGTCACTATGCCACTAACCAAACCAGCCATTCCCAGGAGAGCAGATCATCCAGCATGGATGAGAGGAAAGAAGAGGCTGGAGAACATGCTGTGAGAATTTATCCCAGTCTTGCTGTGCTATTTCAGCAAAAAGGTTCAGGAATTTTGCAGTGCTGTTGAATCTCTTGTAGGATTGAGGTTGGGAAAATCAAACCCAACATCACCTCTGAAGATCTGTCTCCCCTACCCAAAGCAGGTCTAATTTATCCCACATTCACCCAGCAATTAGCACTGGGTTTTCCTGAGTGGCACAGGCACTGGGTCCCTCTGTGTTGTACTTCTTACCCTGCCAAGCAGCCACCCAACAAGAGAGCAGTTGATCCTGCTTGGAGATGCTGTTCCTCGAGAAGCTGTTACCAGTTAGCGGACAATGGCTCTACCACAACACCAGCTCCTGGTTTGCTGCCTCCAGGGGATCCTGGTTTGTCCTCCCACAGGGGATCCTGGTTCAGCCCCCCCCCCCCAGGGATCCTGGTCCATCCCCCCCAGGCCACCACCATGCCTGGGCTGCTGCAGCCTTCAGTTGGTATGCAAACTGCTTTCCTGCCAGGTCTGCACATGAATGAATTAGAAAATGAGGATCTTGAGATGTCAAAGGAGCTGCGGAGTCTTACTGCAGCTAACCTGATGGAAAAAGCTCGTGGCCTGCAGAGCCTGACTTAACAGCTGGGACTGGATGAATCCCGACAAATGATACAAGGGAAATTCCTGAACATCCTAGAGAAACCCAGGAAGTAGCTACAACATCTGGAGTTTGGACAGATGGCAATACTCAGACTGTTTCTCAGGCTTTTCTCTTCACACTTCTGCTTGTTAGCACCTCAGGGTTTGGCCTGGGGATGTTCCATTCCAATCAGGAAAGAAATATTTGGCAATATCCAGAATGGGCTAAGAGTTCACATAACCTTTTGAAGCTTGATTTTTTTCCTTCAGTGATGTCCTTCCTGACATCCAGACAGCATCTATTTATACAAGAAAATCTAGATGACTTTTTGTTGCCAATAACTTTCTGTATTTTGAAAGAAAAAAGTTTTGATAAATTAAATGTTGTGAATGAAAACTGGAAGAAACTTAAGATTTGCTAGTATTAACCAAGTTAATACATTGCTTTATAAAGCATTTTCCTGTGTTGGTAAGTTAAATGTTCTTCCAGCTGGAACTGTTCTATGATTCTATGATCATTTAGTGGGTTGCTAGGGCTAGGACAAAGACTGGACTCAATGATTTTCAAGGTCTCTTCCAGCTGGAACTCTTCTATGATTCTATGATCCTTGTTCCTTCTCTGGTTTGCCCTTCCAGGGTGAATAAGCAGGAGGGCAATCTGAAAGCATCATCTCCTTCTTGCAAATATACATACCAAGCTTCTGCTTGAATTATCTTCTCACAAATCCATAGGAAGTGTGTTAAGAAGCAGGTGGAGCATATCCCATTGTAAAACACTACAGGCAGCTCCCAGATTATGTATGAAAGGTCAGGCCCAAGCAGCTTATTATTCTGTTCTCTTCTCCAAGATGTCATATGAGTTCATCAGTCTTTTTATTGAAAGCCATTAATTCAATTGCAGAAAATGATGAACTGCATTTATTTAGAACAGTTGGGGAATAGCAAAGGATGTTTTTCACCTGCACTATTAACTTCCTAATGTTTATTGAAATATACTTGAACTCAGATCAAGTATCTAAGTGGAACTTCATTTGTCAGAAAAAACAATTTTCTTTCTATAAACTAATAAATTCAATTACTTGGGGTAAAATTTGTCTTCTGCAACTATACAATGACAACACTGCTTTTTTCCTTCTATTCCTGTGAAAATAAAGGCATTAGCCAATTTGTAACAGGCTTAAATTGACTGGAAAAATGTTATGGGATGTTCCAGAAGAGGTTAGATTACAGAGCAGTTAATGAATGTCTTGCAATTTCATATGCAGAGAGAAATATAAGCTGAGTGCTCTTTAATCAGGGAAGAAGAACTGGATTTTATCATAAATAGTGGCTGCTTAATATTCCTTACATATCCCATAAGCGTAGACTGGAATCTGCATGTCTCTCTTTATCCATCTGTCAGCTTATCTTCAGATGGCAAAATGAATCTAGCAGAGGGCACCCATCTTTACAGTGCACAGAAAGTGAAATTATGCCTGGGATCCCACTGGAATGTGGAAGGATTTTGGTTCAGGCTGATCTCAAGTTGTACCAGGGAGGTTTAGATTGGATATAAGGAGTAATTTCTTCCCTGCAAGGGTTGTTCAGTCTTGGCCCAGGCTGCCCAGGGAGGTGCTGGAATCACCATCCCTGCAGGGGATTAAGAAACTTATAAATGCTCTCCTTAGGGCCATGGGTTAGTGGTATGGAGGTGATAGGTATGGTTGGACTTGATGAGCTTAGAGATCTCTTCCAACCTTAATGATCCTGTGATTCGTGCCAGCTAATCCCTACAGTTACAACCAGAGAAGGGTCTGCTCTAGCTTTGCAGCTTCCAGGGCACAGGCAGTGCATCCAGCTGCATCTCCTGGCACTTTTTGCTCTCTATTTGTCTTCCAGCAGAAAAGGCTGGAGAGGCTGGGGCAGAAGTTGCCAAACTCCAGGTCCTCTCTAGGGATCCTTGGTACTTTACACCTTCCATGAGGAGCAGAGGTGCTGAGGGCTCCTTGCTTGCTGAGCAATGAGTTTCTCTAAGCTTCCTAAAACTGAGGACCCTTGAGTGTCCTTCAGGTAACCAAACTGCACCTCTGCAGTTCTGGGGAAGCTGCAGCAGCTGCTGAGCATGCAGCCATACCCCTTCTTGTCCCCTGTCAGCAAGGACTCTGACCTCTAGGTGCTGGTAGAGATGCCATGCAGAGGGAAAGCCTGCTGTGCTTTCAGGAGTGACAGCTGGATGGTAAATAGCAACCAAGTGCCATGTTCTGGACACCAGGTCTCCTGTGGTGAGACAAGAGCTACAAAGGGCATCCCCAGAGACCTCCTTCCACTTCAGCCATGGTGGAACAAACCTGGCTTTGTTACCTACTGTGGGCAACATGTTAGAGGAGAAGCTGGCTTTAGAGGAGTTAGAGTTATGAGGTAGAAAATTAGCATGCTTACTAATCACTTGTAATTGCAAACATTTCCTTCCCCAGATGCAGCATTTCCCATTTCTCTCTCTGGAGACTTGTGTTGCTGGATGTATCTTTCCCCTGCAGAGAATTGCTCTGTGTGCTTTAGTTAACATCTCTCTTCCACTCTTTGCTAGCAGATCATCTTCCAGCTGGTTTCTCAAGGGACAATGCCATGTGTTTGAACCATATGAAGCATCTGAAAATGACAGACACCAAGGAGAAAAATATCCCATGAGCTAACCCAACCAAAAAGAAGGGAAGATCTGTTCCAGATACCTAGTGAGGAAATCAAACAAGGGGTTTTTTTCTTGCTTGAAGAAAGCAATTCAAGCTAGGTGTGAATATCTGTTCCCAACAGGTAGGTATGGCTTCAGAGTTCTTGAGGTGACCACCTCTTGCCCTGGCAGCAGAAGCTGGTGGGTGTGCTGTTGGGTTGCATTTGCCCATGTTACCAGCAATGCAATAGCTGCATGCATCACTGGTGTATCTCTAAGAGCTTTACTAGCTGCTTCCCAGCAGCAAACAGCCCCAAGGTGTCCAGACACCTCTCCTGGCTGTGATGAGAAGGAGGAGAGCTCAGTAAGCTCTGTGTGTGCTGCACACATATCACTGTGACCTCTTGCAGCCAGGAAAGCTCTGTGATCTGGTGTTGGTACTGCCAGCAAAACCAGAACATTAGCTCTGAAAATGGACTTTTGTATCCTCTTGGGTTCCCCAAAGCCAAGGAGGCATTTTGAGCATTTCTGAGGTTTAAAGCTTGTAAAACTTTCTCCAACTGCTGAGACAGAAAATATTCCTGCAGTGCAAGGTGTTATTTTTCTCTCAATGGTTCTTGTCAGACAGCATGTAACTGTCAATAAGGAGCCCACACAGATTCATTAGCTTGTTGTTTTCATTTTAATACCTTTTTTGGCCTCCTCTTTAACAAGTCAATCTCAACTTTGCAATTCCCAAATAATTGCTGTGTACACAAATGCAGGTAAAATGTTCTTGCAGAACTTGAACTCCTCCTTGGTTTTTGTAAGCTGCAGGAATGAAGCCTGGCAGCAGATGGAAGGCCAAATGTGTTACCTTCTTGTTCTGAAATGTGCTTGGGGAAAATAGAGAGAAAAGTTGACTATAGTAATATTTTCAAGATTAAATATTACTATTTTCTGAAAAGAGAGGGAGAGAGAAAGAGAGAGAGAGAAAGAGAAAGAGAGAAAGAAAGAAAAGAAAGGAATGAAGAAAGAAAGGAAGGAAGGAAAAGAAAAGAAGAAGGGAAGGAAGAAAGAGAAAGGAAGGAAGGAAGAAGGAAAGTAAGGAAGAAAGGAAGAAAAAAGGAAGGAAGAAACGAAGAAAGGAAGAAAGAGAAAGAAAGGAAGGAAGAAAGGAAGGAAGGAAGAAGGAAAGGAAGGAAGAAAGGAAGAAAAAAGGAAGGAAGGAAGAAAGGAAGAAAAAAGGAAGGAAGGAAGAAAGAGAAAGAAAGTAAGGAAGAGCAAAAGGAAGAAAGGAAGGAAGAGGGAAAGGAAGAAAGGAAGGAGGAAAAGGAAAAGAAAAGAAAAGGAAAAGAAAGAAAAGAAAAGAAAAGGAAAAGAAAGAAAAGAAAAGAAAAGAAAAGAAAAGAAAAGAAAAGAAAAGAAAAGAAAAGAAAAGAAAAGAAAAGAAAAGAAAAGAAAAGAAAAGAAAAGAAAA
>VWZO01016040.1:1764904-1800509 GCA_013396975.1 Bucco capensis
AGAAAGAGAGAGAGAAAGAGAGAGAAAAGAGAGAAAGGGAAAGATAGAGAAAGAGAGAGAAAGAGAAAGATAGAGAAAGAGAGAAAGAAAGAAAAGAAAGGAATGAAGAAAGAAAGGAAGGAAGGAAGAAAGAGAAAGAAGGGAAGGAAGAAAGAGAAAGGAAGGAAGGAAGAAGGAAAGTAAGGAAGAAAGGAAGAAAAAAGGAAGGAAGAAACAAAGAAAGGAAGAAAGAAAGAGAAGGAAAGGAAGGAAGAAGGAAAGGAAGGAAGACAGGAAGAAAAAAGGAAGGAAGGAAGAGGGAAAGGAAGGAAGAAAAGGAAGGAAGAAAAGGAAAAGAGAAGAGAAGAGAAGAAAAAAGAAAAGAAAGGAAAAGAAAAAAGAAAAGAAAAGAAAAAAGAAAAGAAAAAAGAAATCAATCCCTAGAGATTTAGTTGACACAAAATATTTCCAGCAGGTGAATGAATGAAAGAAAAGGGAGCCAGGCTTTTTCTGGTCATGTCCAGTGACAGGACAGGACAAGAGGCAGTGGGCACAAAAGAAAAGCCATGAAGTTTCATCTTATAGAATCATAGAACAGTTACAGCTGGAAGAGACCTTGAAGATCATCAAGTCCAGCCTTTAACTTAACTGAAGCAAAGCAGTTATTACTGTGAGAGTGGCCAAACACTGGCACAGAGAGGCTATGGAGTCTCCATCCCTGGAGATATTCAGAGCCTGGCTGGACACAGTCTTCTAACTGACCCTGCTTTGGACTACATGCTATCCAGACAGGTCTCTTCCCACCTCAATAATCCTGTGAACCATTTCTACCTACTGTGTGCTGAGTTTAGGCAAATGATAGGATCTCAGCTGAATGCAGAGTGATTTGTCTCCCTTGGAGTGGGAGCCATGCTGGACACTCTGTGCCAGTCTGGGTGAGATACCAACCTCCATGAAGCAGCCTTCAAAACAATATTGCACATTGTCAGTGTACTGGATGATCTAATAAAAGATATTACTGATGCCCACAAACATGGTCTAGCTCATCTCTGCACTGTCACTACTCAAAATTAAATGACAGTCCTGCAGCAGGAGGGTTGGTTGTTTTTTTTAATTTGGGGATAAAGCTTTTTAGTTGTTCCCTACCTATTCCTGTTTTTGTGTGGCTGCTAATGTCTTTATTTGATGGCAAGTAGATAAGGCATATTGTTCTTCATTAGCAACAAGATGTATTACAGGAGAGGTGCATCTGCAAAGAGCTGTGCTGGGAACTGGGTGTCCTTCCTCAGTTGGAAAGGGAGAATTCCTCACACTACAGCCACTGGGGCATTACAGAAATTGCATCTCCAGTCTCCTGGGTATCATAGACATAAATTATGAAATAAAAATGGAAAACTGTAAGAAGAAGAGTAGCTCTTGGGAAGGAGAGAGACTGCACTGTTTGGGTTATGAGAGTAACTTCTTATTTCTCAAACCATTGTGGGACCTGGTATAGTATTTTAGTGTTTTCTGAACTGATTTGCAAATCACACAGAGTCACACAGAATCATTAATGTTGGCAGAGACCTCTAAGCTCATCAAGTCCAACCATACCTATCACTCCCATCCCACTAAACCATGGCCTTAAGTACCACATCTAAATGTTCCTTAAATCCCTGCAGGGATGGTGACTCCAGCACCTCCCTGGGCAGCCTGGGCCAAGACTTAACAACCCTTTTCTGTTAGCAAGCTACCTAGCTAGGGGAGCAAACCACTACATTTAGGATTGTAAGTTGAACCATTCAAAGAAGCCAAATCCTGCAAGTGCAAGCCCCTAACCTCTCCAAAGGTTTGAGCCCAGACCTGTGGTCCCTCCAGGATCCAGCTGAATAGTCATTAACCAGCTATCCTGACAAGGTAAGCATTAAGAGAACAGTCTTAAGGTTAAATGAGCTATAGATTGTTTACTAATTTCTCTTGACTAACCTCCTTTGGGTAGGAACCCAGGGCCAGTAGCTGCTCTGGCTTGAATCTCAGCCAGGGATGCCAAACATGAGCAGAACAAGGACCTTGTGCCTTCAGGTGCTGCTGGTGAAATCCTAGTGCTGCCCTCCAAAATTCTGTGAGTACAACTGCTGCTGAAGCCCAACTCCTCCACTAGTGACCCAGCTTGCTACAGGCACTCTGTGACTCATCTCATGGAACACACAAGACTGGACAACTGGTGTGAACTACTCTTTAGGCTCTCTCCATAGTCAATAAAGAGAGAGAGAGGCAAACCCAGAAGATGAGTCACCCCATTTTTCCTACCCACCCACTTCAGGATGGAGCAAAACTCCCTTCTGGAGGTTTCTTTCTCTCTGTTGACTACAGAGGAGTCAAGGCAATTAACCTTGTCTAAACACCTCACTTCCCAACAGCGTGGTTGGATGTGTTAACTTCCAGCTCTAGTGGCTAGGTCAGACTTATCTATATGAATCAGGACTTCTTTTGTGCCTGTAATCAACCCCCCCTCATGCCTCTCTGTGCCTAACAGTCCTCTCTGGAGCCTTTGCTCTGGCTATCTGCTACAGACATCATGCACAGCACTGGGCAAGATGAGGCCAGCAAGGGATCTCAGCAAGGAAAGCCATGTGTTTTCTCCTCCTTTCAAGATATGAGGCAGCTGGGCAGCAGCAGGTAAGGCAGCCAGCTGTTCAATGTGCTCAGAGCCATCAGAACATGCTGCTTTCTGCACAATTACCACTATTATTGTGGGCATTATTATGCAAGGAGTTGATCTATTAGTAATATTTTTGTATCCTAGAAAATGCAGGCACCATTTCAGTGCCGTTGGGAGAGTTAGACAAATGCAATGGGGAAAACAGTATTCTGGAACATGTGGTGTGCTTGTATCCCAGCAAATCATAGAATCCTAGAATCCTGGAATGGTTTGGGTTGAAAGGGACCTCTGGAGCTCATCTAGTCCAACCCCCCTGCAGTGGGCAGGGACATCCCCAACTAGAGCAGCTTGCCCAGAGCCCTGGCAAGCCTCACCTGCAATGCCTCCAGGGATGGGAACTCAACCACCTCCCTGGGCAACCTGGGCCAGTGTTCCACC
Organism: Bucco capensis; assembly: GCA_013396975.1. Lineage (NCBI taxonomy): Eukaryota > Metazoa > Chordata > Aves > Piciformes > Bucconidae > Bucco > Bucco capensis. The sequence goes on from VWZO01016040.1 coordinate 1,767,963, forward strand.
ACCCTCGTGGGGAGGAACTTCTTCCTAATGTCCAGTTTAAATCTACTCTTCTCCAATTTAAAACCATTGTCCCTTGTCCTTTCACTGCAGGCCTTTGCAAACAGGCCCTCTGCAGCCTTCTTGGAAGTTCCCTTTAGGTCCTGGAAGGTCACTAGTAGTTCCCCTGAAGCCTTCTCTTCTCCAGGCTGAACAATCCCAGCTCCCTCAGCCTGTCCTCAGAGCAGAGGTGTTCCAGCCCCCTGATCAATTTTGTAGCATGTTACTCCTAGAAACCTCCCACATTGGAGTGTCTCAGTGCTGTAAAGCCAGCCCCAAACTTGCTCTTCAGCAGGTGGAATGCCACCAAGCTCTTCCATGAGGGATGAGCATAAGCCAAAATACTCTGGAAGGGACTCTGGTTGGGATGAGCACAAGCCAAAATACCCTAGAGGGGACTGTGGTTGGGAAGCTGCTCCCTGCACACGTAGTTGTGAAGCTGAATATTGTTTGTCAGTGAGGGAGAAAGCTCTTCTCGGATTATTTGTTCTCTCCTGTGGGGGGTTGACCCTAGCTGGATGCCAGGTGCCCACCAAAGCCACTCCGTCAGTCCTCCCCTTAGCTGGACAGGGGAGAGAGGATATAATGCAAGGCTCATGGGTCAAGATAAGAACAAGGAGATGACCTCAGTGATGTGTTTGTGCAGAGCAAGTGTTCCCACATAAGGAGAGCCCAGCAGTTGGCTAAGCATTCATTCTATTGTTTGTTTTCTTTTCCAATATTAGAATCAACAGGATGAATTTTTATCATCCTCTCCTAAAAGAAAAAAAAGTCAAAAATACAGAGCTTTCAGAACAGGTTCTGTAAACTGGATGTAATCTTATTTTTTTTTCCCCTTTTATTCTTATTATTCTAAGAGTTACTGGTTTCTTTGTTTATTTATTGATTTGATTTTGTTTAGTTCAGGTGCTTGAAATACAAATAGCCTCCCCTGCTTGTAATTCATAAGATAAATTTTGCTGCAGTTTCCTTCTGCTAGACTGAGTAATGCCTAAATTCAGCAGGTTTAGAAGGAACACTTAAGAGTTTTATCTCTCTGAGAGCTTTGATGTTTCCTACACCACTTAAACTATTCCTTTTGTAGATATTCTTTCTGAAAAGCACATGCTTTCTTTTAGGTGTTGCTCCAAGGGAAATAGAGTTCTCCATTGAGGGAAGCAAATGGGATTTTGGAGATCACTGTCACATCAATTGTTGTATGTGCATTTCTCATGGCTAAAGCTGCTTGTTACACCCTTGCTGGGAACCCTCTGAGAGCTTTTAGCACCTGCTTTTGAAGCAGACTAGTTCTGTCTTCACTGTGCTGAGTGTTGTCCTACACTGTACACAATCCCCCAGGGGAAAGTGGGGATATTCAGCTCCAATATCTGTCAGAGCTGCAGACACCAATATAATGCAATGATGCTTGCAGACAATCTCCTGGCAGAAGGTGCACACAGCTTTTTCTCATCTCATTCCCATTCTACAGAAGCCTTGGCTGAGGATTTTTGGGGAATTCAGCTCCTCTGCTGTTGAAATCTATTCCATCTCACATCAAATGCACCACTTCTGGCAGGATAGCCTGTGTGCCTGAGCTTGAAACTAGCTCCACAAATCTTTCAGCAAGTGAAATTTGACAGCTCAAGTGTCCAGGTACAGTGAACACTCTAGAAACAGAGGTTCAGAGAAAGGGAATTCAGCACATTCAGGACTCCTCTTCCTTTGAAGAAAATACCTGTGCTCCTTCAGTCTTCTGCCAAAACATAGGGTGTGAGTCCAGATTTTGTGGGTGCCACCAGTTGCTTGGCTACCTTTCCTGTGAACTCCAGGGAAGTAGGACCTTATTTTTCATCATTACACAAAAGTAGGTAAGTCACAGAGATGCTCTGAGATCTAATTCCCATGCAAACCTCCAAGCATCCTCTGCTTCCACATTGACACCAAGACTCACTTGCCCAGTGGGGCCCAAGACCATCCAAGCATTAGCTGACCCTGGCACATATCATGAAGGAAGAGCCTTTGGGTGCTCTCAAATCTGTCTGCAGGAAGCACCAATAATACAAAACCAATCTGAGACCAGCCTCTTCTATCACTGAGAAATAAAGCATGCTGGCTCAGCCACAGCACTGACACACTGCAGTGCATCATCACAGAGTGTGCAAGCCCTGCAAACATTTATTTTGGGTCTTTGCTACTTCATTTCCATTATTTCAGAGGCAATTAAATTGTTCATCAATCCTTTCTGAGTTAGTGAGTGCCCAGTGATAAGTCTTGGCCTTCCAGAGTACTGAGCTCAGCAAGACCCAGAATACTGGAGAATGGAGAAATATAGCTCAGCAATGCCCAGCCATTCTGCCTTTGCTCTGCTTCCTTCTCATCCCACTAAGGTCAGCTATAATCCAGGAGAGTTATTGGAAAGCATCTGTGGGTTTAGTGATGGGAAATACAGTTATGGTGTAATATGTAGAAGATGGATGGGGTCAAGAGCTCCTGCCCCTCTGCACAGGCAGACTTTGCTAAATGGTTGAAGAGAAGGCAAACAGAGGTAGATCCTCTTCAACCCTGGGCCATGGAAATTACTAATGTGTTTTCTGTGGGTGTACAGGGGCAGCATCCTGCCTGAGTTGGGCTTGTAACAGTGTGCTGGCTAAGGCTGCATTTCTACTTCTCAGACTCCAAATGTTTGAGTTGCTCTTCAGAAAACACCATGAAAAGGTGCACAGTGCCACTGCATTCAAGCATTTGCTTGTGGAGTTCCTTAGAACCATTTCTTTTTAAGCACAAGGGAAGTGTTTTCCTGCAGGGATGAATGTGCACATACACAGCTATTCTCCTGCAAAGATCTGAAACACCTCTGTAGCAAGGCAGTTGTAAAAGATACCTAGGAGCTCTCTTCCCCTCTGCATTTTGCTGCTGTGAGGTGAATAGCAGCAGGCAATAGGGAAATGATACTATGTGGAGGTCATGGAGTCAGGAAGTGACCTTGGAGATATCCAAGTGTACCCTAGGGCAGAGGAGGACTAACCATAGAGCAGGGGTTTAGCAAAGCAAGGATGACTTGGCAATATGCAAATGCTAACCAATAGTGCATTGTTATTGTTAGATGTAACCAGGAGCAAAGAGACACATGTCCTAGAGAAAAAGTATATAAGACACTTGTAGTTAATAAAGAGGCTTGTAACTTGCTGCTTCACCACATGTCCAGTGTCATTTGTCCACCCCAACCACGACAATACTAATCAACACATTAAACTGTGTTGTCAGCCAGTCCTTAGAACATACAAGGATGCACTTTATGCAGTTATTTATATCATTCCAAAAAGAAAACCTGACTTCAAATCACCTGGTCGTTGGAATTTCTGTGTTGGGGCCATAATTTCAGCCCTGATAGGCAAATCTTCAGGCTTCTCTGCTGTTTCTAATGCCAGTGCAGGTGCAGGAGACTCTTGCTTTGTGCAGCTCCAGCTCTGGTGAATGGCTAGGGCAGGCACCCCTTCTCCCCATTGATGCCTGTCATTCACAGTTCCCCTTGTCACCTGGGACATGAACGCACCTTCTCATAGCCTTGAAGAAACAAAGAAGAGCAGAGAGATTGAATGTGCATCAATTTTCATGGCTTTGCAGCAATCCAGCTCTTGTGAGCACGACTTTTCCTTTCCAGCAGATTAGAACATCCTTGAGTGTTTTCTCATCCCTCTGTCTGCTCAGATTTCCATTTTCTAGATGAAGTTATCACTTTTCCTTCATCTTTTATACATAAATTGCCTCTAAAAAAACCTCTTTATATTCCTGGAGATCTTTTCTGGACCCTTCCTCTTTTCTTTGTTCTACTAGATATCACTTTTCAAATGTTATGTACTGTGGAATCACTCAAAGACAATGATCTCCACTTTAGGCTTCTACAGCTGTAAGCATGAGCCAATCTTACTAATAATTTTTGTTAGTATATCCCATATGAATTTCCCCCTTTTCCCCCATATAGCTATGTGTGGTTCCTTCCTGCAGTAGTGACACTCAGTAAAATGTCCCCTTGCACATGGAAGTCTTCTGCCTAAATTTAGCATGTTGTACTTGACTTCCATCTCATTGAAAACCACTTTACATTCCCTGGCTTTCCTTGAAGTTTCTCTTTCCTCAGGTTGGTGTCATTCTCCAATGTGATGATCACACACTCTGTGCCATCAGCTCAGCTATTAAGCATAATCTTGAAACTGCTAACCACTCTGGACCCTGTATGACCACACTTCAGTGCCCTTGAAGTGTGGCAGTAGATCCTTGATTAACCTTGCTGAAGAGGGCTTCATCAGCCAGGCACCCTCTTCTAGTGATTGCATCTGCAGGATGGCTGCTGTGCTTCTAAGAACTTCAAATGAAACAGCACCAAGAGCCTCACTGAAATCAAAATGAATCACCCCAAGCCCCTTCAGCCAGCAGGCTGGATGTCCAGCCAAAGAAAAGAAGGTTTGATGGGCTTCATTATTTAGGAGTCTGTCCTAGCTGTCTTTATGCCTTTTATCATATCATGGATTGAAGTTGAGTTGAGTCTCTTAGAAGAGACTTAGCCCAGAACAAAAAAGGCTTGAACAGAATTAGTTCTGCTCTAGCTCAAGCCAGGCCAAGCTGTAATTTTTTGCAAGCGACTCACATCAACTTTCCAAATTGCAAAATATATCAAAAATGGGCAGGAGGCAGAAAGGAGAAGATTGCTGCTCAGCAATATCCATTATTTTTAGGTCAATCTCACATTATTTTGGTTTCTAACCTGTGGTTTTTGAAGCTATGAGAACCAATGCTCTGGGGCTGGGGCTAGGTTTGCATCAGGGTCCAGGCATGTTAAGGGTGAGTGTGAGGAGGAGAGAGCCAGGCTCTGCTCCATGGCATCCAATGGTAGGACAAGAGGGAATGGGAGCAAGTTGGACCACAGGAGGTTTAGTATTAATACCAGGAGGAACTTGTTTGCAGTTCAGGTGCCAGAGCACTGGCCCAGGCTGCCCAGGAGCCTGTGGAGTCTCCTTGTCTGGAGCCATTGCAGAGCTGCCTGGACACATTGCTGTGTGAGCTGCTCTAGGTGATCCTGCTCTGGCAGGGGGGTTGCACTAGATGATCTTTCTAGGACCCTTCCAACCCCTGACACACTGTGATACTGTGAGACTGTGTGTGTTTTTTGAACAGCAGGACCTCAGAAGACCATAGTCTGAGTTCAGAGGTACACTTGTGACAGAAAAACACCATTGGTTACCACAGCTTTTGATTTTATATCCTTTGCATGGATAATACTGACCAGGCTTTGTACATAGAGAATAGTTAGACCATGAATTAGGCATCACTGCAAGAAAGTTAGAAATCCCAGAGAAGCTTAAGTGTGTTTGGACACCAGATCTGAAGGAATAGGAACAGAAATGTTGTCCTCTTCCTTGCCTTTGCAAAACCCAGCCTGTAGGAAGATGCTGGAGATAGCTAGCCCAACATCTTGCCATTAGAGACAGATGGTTGGAAGAACCTGTATCCTGTTAACAACGTCATCATCTTCTGCAGAAGACAGCCAGTCCAGCTGGAACACTTACTTCCAATTAAAGTGAGACAGAAAAACATCATCTCACAAGCAGCAAATGCTTTGTGTATTCAAGTCCAGACAGGAGGTTATTATTGTGATCAAAATATATGTGTTTATGTTTAGTCATTTGAAAATGACCTGCACCTTCCTCAACCTAAACCTTCCTCAGCCTACACCTTCCTCAACCTAAACCTTCCTCAGGCTACACCTTCCTCAACCTAAACCTTCCTCAGCCTACACCTTCCTCAACCTAAACCTTCCTCAGGCTACACCTTCCTCAACCTAAACCTTCCTCAGCCTACACCTTCCTCAATCTACAGTAAGGAAATTGGTACAAAATGTCCTGGAATTTATGAAAAAAAACCCACCAACCCAATGTATTTATAGTTTTACTGAATAGAATACAAAATAACATTCACCTAAGTGCCCATTTTGCTTAGCTGCACACAGCCTGATCTGACATGTTACATTTGAAAGACAATAGATTTCAAAAGACACTAGATACTTGTGATAACATGGTAAAAATGGACCAAAGTTACCTTAGCAGATAATTAACCCTAGATTCTGTTATGAATACATTTATGAGGATAACTGGATTACCAAACCTCTGCCATAAAAGTTCAAGCACATATGCTGGAGTATAATTGAGACACCTGCATGTTGCATTAATGTTGGGTTTTTTTTTCCTTTCAGATAAGTAATTTGTACTAACTGTTGTATTATTGTGTTGCTAGATCACAAAATCATGCTCTAAGCTGAAATGGACCTTGGGCAGAATGTCAACAGAAAGGACATTATGATAACATTATCACTGTCCTCACAATGCAATGCTTTCCAGCTCTGACAAACAGGCTGCCACTGTGAGCAAAGGCTGAGTAAGCAAGGAGATTTTGCTCTGTTGGAGGGTATTTGGATTGCCATACACCTTCAAGAAGGAAGAGATGCTGGATTTCTTTAAATCTCTCAAGATTGTAAAAGACAAACACAGCTTCTTGCCCATGAACTCAACATTGCAAGATGTTCGTGGTGGTTCTTGGCCATACAACAAGGGGGGAAGGAGGCAGAGCTGCTGCACAGGTTGTGTCAAAAGCTTTTAGCAAAAGCCTGGAATTTTCTTTCCATAACTACTGTTTTGCAGTACAAACTGTGACATTGTGCAGAAGTTTTCACTAGTTGGTTTACATGAACCCTTCTCCCACTCACACATAAGACTCTGCTAAGTGTGATGAACAAGGCTTGCCTTAAGGCTTTATAATCTGAGAAGGGTGATTAAAAATCCTTACTGATTTTTAGTCTAAGTCATGAATATAGAATAGAATCATGTATATGTGAGCAGACAAGCTGTGAAGACACCTTCTCTTGGATCAGAGCTCCATCCACTGCAAGGCTTCATCACTCTTGACCCTGTGGGCAAGCACCTAAGAAAGAGATGGCAACACATCCTGTGCTCTCCAGAGGAAAGTGATCCCAGATATGTTGACAGGGCTGGCCAAAGGGGAAAAGGCTCTACTTACACCTAAGCATATCCCTCTTGCAAGAGTAGCAAGGCAGAGGCTTCAGAAAGAGACTTCAGAAACACTTCATGGATTTGCTTAGCAGAAGTTGCCCAGGTAGGTGTCTTGCAGCACTGCTATAAAATGGGGTGAAATGGCTCTCTAAAACCACTTTCATATCAGTTCATTCACAGCTTTTAGGTTTTCACTTCTACCTCAGAGCATCTCCACCTCTTTTCCAGACAGACTACCTGCATTTTAAAAGCTGATTTGGACTGGAAGAAAACCTGGAAGCTGTTAAAGCAAAACATGCTGAAACTTGCCTTCTGCAATACTCTAAAATGACTCTATTTGTCAAAGAGAGCCCCTCTCCTGTTCCCTCTTTCAATAACCTGGCATTTTCAGTGGAGAGCATTTAATCACAGAACTCTTGACACACAGAGAGCCTTTGCAAATGGAGCTGACACCTGACAGTGACAGGAGCTGAGGAGTTAACAGGAGACCCAAACGGGGTCACTGCTGCAATTTTGCAATTGATAAGTGTTTGATTGTGTCAGGTTAGATAAAACAAGCACCTGCTAACATGCTTTTACACAAAATGTTGCCAGCCTCCTTTGGAAAAGGAATGAATACCTTCTGGACCCTGGAGGGGCATTGATAGGACCACAGAAAATAGGATGGAGACATGAATGCTGAAATCTTCCCTTTGAGCATCCTCACTGTGCATTTTCAAGGTTATAGGTGGAGAGAGCATGTCCCTTGATGAGCTGAGCTGCCAGTAGGCAGATTTGGGTTGCTGGTTACCATTTAGCAGCATTAGAATCCAAATGCACTGGGGGATGCCCTGAGGAGACCCTGCAGACCCCTAGAATGTTATCTGTGTCCACTAGGAAATGGCTTAAGATCACCAATTTAAACAGTGTCACTGAGCAGATGTCAGAAGATAATTATCCACCTGAACCAGATGGCCACCTAAAAGGGAGGCTCCTACCTATTAGTTTCTTGATTACTTTTTTTTTCCTTAATGTTTAATGAGCACAGTAGAGGAAGAAATGGTAAAATGAAAAGCACTGGATAATCAAGGCTTTCTAGTTATGGGAAGTTCTCTGCCTTGATTCTGTAATGAGGCTATTCTCTCCCAGAGGTACACATTAGGATCACTTCTGAAAGACTAGGATGATGAATAAGCAGATGTTTTTGGTTTGCACTTGGCTTTAAATTAATCTTTTGCACGGTCCAGAGAGCTGTCAGAGTACCCACAGCTAAGAGCTACTTCCAGCATGCTTCAGGCAACAGTATTCTTACTTTGCTAGAGCAGAAGAATGACTCTACAATGCCTACCTAACCCTGTGAGGTCAGTGCCCACTTTGCCTTGAACAAAAAAAGCCCAAAACACCTCAGGATAACTGCACTTGTGACCAACAACATCCTTTCCTGGCCTAATTTGAAACCACATTTTCATTCCTTAGTTTAAGCTATTAGTATAAAATCTGGTTGTGTTTCTTCCTGTCCTCTCTTCAAAACAAGGCCAGCATCTGCTGCCAGCTTTCTCTTGCCCTGTGACCACTCTCTGATGGAAGCAGAGAGGCAGTGAAGAAATGAGAGGTGTCTTACACTCTGCTGCATGGCAAGCTCCAAAAGACATGGGATAGATAATCAAACATCAGCACTTGATTGCTCAGGGGCTAGAGGCTCTCATGGGTCCTGCTGCCTCCTCCTATGCTGGTCATTTGTTCTGCATCCTCATCCTCCTAACAGCCTCTGGACCTTTATCAAAGCAAAAGCCTTTCCCTGCATACTTGCCTGTATGTGTAAATTATTAATATTCTTCTCATGCTGAATCCAAAACACAGCACTATTGTAGCTACTAAGAAGAAAAATAAGGTCTAGCCCAGCTGAAACCAGGACAACATGCCAAACAGTGTGCACTGATCCAGAATCAACTCCTGAGCACCTGCAGCTCCCTCTGATGACAGGAGGGAGAATGCTAGGGCCAAATTCTGGCAAGCCTCTCAAACCACAACAGGTCCCAGCAAGAACTTCTCTTCCAGGAGAAATCAATGGGCTTGGGTGATGAACAGATAAGTGTATACTTCTCTCAGCTGGGACTACATCTGGAGGAAAGTAAGTTCTGCAAGGAGTGGAGATATCACAGGTTGGTGATAGGAACAAAAGAAGAAAACGTACTAGAATCTGAGACCATTTATCAGTTGATAGTGAGAGGATTGCAACTTACAGCACAGACAAATTCTTTTCTCCTCTGTGCAGAGAGAGATAACCAAAGAAAAATCCTGCAGTGAGGGATTCACTGGAGGCAGTCAGCCCAGACTGAAAAATGTGTTTCTGAAATGCTCCATTCCCACCACTGTGATGCCTAGGGATGTGGGCATTTGACAGCACAGCCTTTTCTGCTCTCAAGTCTGTGTGTGAGCTGAAAGAAACTATCTATTCCTCTTCCTTTACTGCTGAGATTTATGACATAACAAACTGTAGTATGTGCTTACTGGATACTTTTTCTCCACATACTGAAAACTTCATGCCCCAGCATCATTATGTGTACAAAAAGAATGAACTCCTTGTGATCTACTCACTGAGTGGGAAAACTGTGAGAAGTGTCTGCTTGCTCTCCTAGTGGATACCTGGATGTTGTGTGGGTATTGGGATTTAAACCAATTAACATGTCAGACTGAGCTCCTCATCTGTGTCATCCCATGCAGATATCCTCACCAACTGTAGAGTGTCTGCCCCTGACCCTCCTGTTTCTTCTCTTCATTCAACTCATTTAATCAATCTGAATGTAGGAGGGGGTTGAGGTAGCCATCAACCCAGAAGCCTTTTACCCATTGTCAATGGGCAGAGGGACAGGACTTGTCAGCATCTTGCCAATTTCTAGCCAAGCAGTTGAAACTCATCCAATTATTGTGGACCTAATCTTGCTCTCATCACCGAAGATAGACAAACCTCTGTTGTCTTGGATGGGCATGCAAGGAGGTCAAGAACTGAGCCCAGTCTGGAGCAGGATTTTCTTTTGGAGGAAGCAGAGAGCTGCAGAGTGGCAGAAGCTTTCCCTCAGAGTCACCAGGACTGTTCTGGAGGAGCAGGAGGAGCAGCACTTTCTGGTGCGTGCCTCTTCCCTCACTCAATGTGGTAAGAAGAGCTTACCACATGGCTGGAGAGTTGCCAGGCACAGAGGGACCTAGGGGTGCTGAGTGACAGCTGAACAGGAGCCAGCAGTGTGCCCAGGGGGACAAGAAGGCCAATGGCATCCTGGCCTGGAGCAGGAACAGTGTGGTGAGCAGGAGCAGGGAGGTGNGTGATCCTCCCGCAGCCGTGCTGACTCTTGGCAATGACATGACTTAAATCACAAGGCATTCAGTCCAGGCTCTGCAACAACAACAAAATGGCATGCATTCAGCATAGGGAAATCAAATCACTTGCTTTTGCACACAGCATTTCAGTCATTAGAGGGAAAGATAATGACTTGCAATATGTTTTTGAGAAGAAACACACAGCGCTAATCTTATTTACTTTACACTTTCATTTCCTAACGTGCACACGTGCATGGAGGACTTGTTTGTGCAAATGTCAGTTATCAAAGAAATGTCAGACTACAGTTAATTTAATATTGCTGCCCCTTAGGCTCAAGCAGATGGCCAAAGGTCAGGAGCTAGCGTGGTTGCCTGCACTGAGACAAGAAATCTGTGATGTGCACAAGGTAGATCCTGGCTGTAATGCTGATTAAACACACACAGAGATGCAGAGACACACACACATATGTATATGGAAAGCAAGAGACTAGGGAAAGTGAGTTGCTCAAGAATTTCTTTCAATTCAGATTATTCTTTTCTTTCCAGAAGAAAATATGCTCTTTACAATCACTTTGAGCTGAATCACATTGTCTGACTGACCTGAAACCTTTTGTTTTTCTCCATTGTGATGCACTGCCTCAAGGGAGCTGCACTTCCAGAACTCTGCTTCTGAAAAGAGACAAAAAAAAGGTCCCAGGACAGCTACAGCCATTCTCTAATGGAGCAGTGTGGTACCTCTTAGGAGACACACATTGGAGCTGCAAAGGGGTTATCCCACCTCCAGAGCTCCAGCATCCCAGAAAGGACCAATTCCCACATCCAGGGCTGCACCATCTCTGACAGGATGACCTGGAGCATCCTTTCCAGCCAGTTCAGTATCAGACACTTCAGTGTAGCAGTGTTTTGTGTTAATCAAAAAGTCCATCATGAAATGGCCTCACCATTCACCATGGCTCTTTAAACCATCTTTCAGCTAAGTGTTTCTCCTGCAACATGCCAGTGTGTAGCACTTCTGTCCCAGTGGGTGATTAAAGCAAATGCATCAATAGAGGAAATTCCCCCTGGGAACTAAATACCTTCTTTTTCTCTGCTAGAAGGAAAAGCATACATACATTTTTTTGTTCTCCCTGGCCCCTAAAGAGCAACTATTTCATTTGTTTGGAAATAGATCACTCCAGGGAGAGCTGCACCCAGGAGACACTGCAGAAAGTGATGCCACTGCTCCCTCTCTTCAGCCCAGAGCCAGCTCCTTGAGACCTTGTCAAAGGCAATAGCTGTCACTTTCCTTGAAGGCATGGGTGGGTTTGTGTCCCTCCTCCCTGCTCAGCCACCAGCCAGGCCTCAGAGCTGTCACTCAGCAAGCCCTGGGTCAACTCATCCCTGTGCTCTGGGGCTCTGCCAAAGGGTCAGCTGCTGCTATTAGGAAGCCAGGTGACATTTTGAAGCTAGGTGACATTTGGGCCCTTTTGTAGGTCTAATGTTAAAGTCTCCTTGCACATCCTGAAACCACAAATCTGCTTGTCCTCCCTGGGATCTGTTCTCATGCTGGCTGTGCTGTCCTTTAGGATGAAGTGGGAATACATCGTTTTTTCCATCTCATGAAGGCCAGGCACAATATTGTGCTGAGAGCAGCAGAAAATGCCCTTCAGAATAACAACATCAAATCTTATTAATGGCTTCTAAAATGCTCTGCTGCAGCCTGCCCTGGTTTCTTTTTTTGTGTGTGTGACTGCCATAAACATCTGTCCAGTTCTGCAGCAGAGCAATGACAGCAAATGAAGCATTGCCTCAAAAAGACTAGAGCAAGTGGGACCACAGGAGGTTTAGTATTAACACAAGGAGAAACTTGTTTGCAGTTCAGGTGCCAGAGCACTGGCCCAGGCTGCCCAGGAGGCTGTGGAGTCTCCTTGTCTGGAGCCATTGCAGAGCTGCCTGGACACATTGCTGTGTGAGCTGCTCTAGGTGCTCCTGCTCTGGCAGGGGGGTTGCACTAGATGATCTTTCTAGGGCCCTTCCAACCCCTGACATTCTGTGATTAACAAGCTTCTGGAAGGGAATTCTTCCTAGATACTAATTAACAATGAAGATTAATGGAAGAATCACAGCATAAACCCCAAAATTGTAGGAACTGGACCTTGTGCCAGTTCTTCTGGAATTTAGGCACATGTTCAGCATCTTCCAGTAGTAGTCTTGCTTCACTATCCTTGGGCTTTGGATTAAACACATGAGAAAGGAAATCCTTGGCATCACAAATAGCTCTTTGTACCACACTATCAATGGAGACAGGCTGGAGCTGAAGCCTTTTTTTTTTTTTTTCTTAATGTGTTTGTTTTGATTTGTTTGTTTTGTCTGACCTTAAAATGAAATCATTCACAATTCTTTTGGAAGAACTGAAAAAAAATCAGCAGCAATTTGATATCTTTAGCACTCCATCAGATCGGAGAAGCTTCTTCTTTTAACTGCTGTAGGAGGAAGGAACACATGCTTCAGCCCACATTTCTCACACAGTTAAGAACTCAGGCTTTTTGCACAGGCAAAGTGATCTTAAGGCAATGGGAAATAAAATGTTATATGGTTAATAAAATTAATAAAGTAGAGATCTACCTCCTCCATGGGGCCCAAATCAATGAGAACTAATGACTTCTTGTGACAAGTCCCCACTGAGCCCTCTGACAGGAGGAGGAGGCAGGAGGAAATGTCTTGTTTTCCTCCAGATACATCCACAACTGGGCTGTCCCTGTCTGAGAGGACAATACTAGGATTTCATTAAAGGTTTTGGTTAAAATATTGTTGTGGAAAAAGAGAGGAAATAAAATAAACTTGAAAGAAAGGTCACAAGGAAGGCAATGCTGTAACTAAAATCCTTTCCAAATTGACTGTGTTTAACAGGAGCAATATCAGGAGACTTTTGACCTTGCCTATTCACAATCAAATTTAAAAAGCATCTGAAACAGAATTAGCCAAATTACATTCAGTTGAAAAACAGCAATCAGAAGGCTACATGAAATTAACTAAAAATGATTTTCATTAGAAGAGTCAATTGAAATTGTTGTAGTATTTACTGTTTGAATAGCCCAAGAAGTCAGGAAAGATTTTCCCAGTAATAGTACTATTTTCTTTAGGTTTTTTGCTTTTTGCCCAAAGAAAACCAAGAGATTTCTAAAACATTGGCAGCAGTAGCAGGGTTGTCATCAAATCAATCAAGATATGAAGAGAAGATGTTCTCTTTTGCAAATGCAATGTATCTCTCTTGAAGTCCTCACTGTGCAGACCTGGTGTGCAGGCTGGGTCAAGGCTCTCAGAGCTTTTAGCAGTGTGCTAAGCATCATTGTGCCTACACACATAACCTTACCACAAAACTGAACCCCAGCTATTTTGGGGAGAAACAGCAATGCTTTGTTTCGACTTAAAGCTCTCTGCAGAGCATTTAACATCATATTACGAAGGCTCTTACAAACCAAATGGCACCTTCCACCCCTACTGTCCCAAGCAAAGGTCCAGGGAATAATTAATCACAGAATCACACAGAATCACAGAATGTCNTTTTGGTCCATCATGTCCATAAAGTCATAATGCCAGCATGTCAGTCCTGGCAGCATTGAGACAGGTGAGCAGGGGGAGATGGAACTGGATAGGGTTGTTGCAAATCCTGCTCCTCTTTGTTGTTAATGGGAGGGGCTGGATGCTACATATCCTTTTAAAGACTGAGAAGTCAGTACCTCATACTGGCACCATCATCTAGTGGGATGTCACATTTGCTAGCCAGCAGGGCAGTGTTCCAAGGTGGAGGCATCCCTGTTGCTCACTAGAGCTGCTCTAAGCTGCAAGAGAACATGGGACAATAAAACCTGACCTTAAGATGAAACAAATGAAGCCTTTCAGCAAAAGGTGCAATATGTTAGCCACAAAAAGAGCTACATTTATTCCCTAAATCTTTCCTGTTTCACTGCCTCTGAAAGTGATTGTCTCGAGGTTGTATTTAGTTGGCAAGATTTACCTCATGATTAAATGAATCTCATCTGCTGTGACTCCTAATGCAAGCAACTTCTATATTTTTCCTGAGACAGGCAAGTTTAAGTCCTTTTCTTTCATTTTACAACTTATTTTAACAGGAGATTACTTTCTGGAAGCTTTTTTTTTTGATTGGAAAAGAAAGAATAGATTAAACCCCTGCTGTGGTTTAACCTTGGTAGGCAACTAAGCACCATGCAATGTGGTTGAGATAAAGACAGTTAAATGGGACAGAAATGGAAGAAAATAGGAATAATGGGAAGAAAGAGTTGAAGAAGCTGAAGAGGTTGAAGAAGTTGAAGATGAGAAAGAGGAAAAAGTGATGGAAGAGGGAAAGGAAGGAGGAGAATGAGATGGAGGAGATGGGGAAGGAGAAGGAGAAGAAGGAGAAGGAATCCTTGGCTTGGTATAAACACTATTTAGCAACAACTAAAAGCATGAGTGTTTTATCAACATAATCCTCATCCTAAATCCAAACCACAGCACTATACCACCTACTAGGAAGAAAATAAACACTATCCCAGCTGAAAGCAGGACAACCCCACAGACATGCTATGACTCACGGAAAACAAATAAAGGTGTCACTTGATGGACTTTTCAGGCCTCAGGTTCCAAATGTTATTGCTAATTTTTATTAAATCTGCATGCATGAGAACAGTTGGGGTTAGGTTGTAACAATAAAAATGTAATCAGGAAAGCTTATCTTGCAAACACTGTGGTATAGGGCTCATGTCCAACCTGAGCCTTCCTGCTAAGGAACTGCTTCATGTGTTTGCTAATAAAAGCACTTAGCTCCCAGGAAGGATTCTTTCTTCTCTGTAACTAGCAACAAAATTTAATGCATTATTGATACCTTTTTATGTTTTTAGTGTCAAAGGAAAAGAGAAATCACAAGCACTAAATTAGCGCACTTAAAATAGATTTATCCAGAAAAGTATTTCCTTTTTTTTTCTGCTGACTTTCCCTCATTTCACACTTTATGATCTCTCTGTTGTACTACCATGGAATCACAAACCATCCACAGATCTACCATGAAGATGTTTAACTTCTGAGATAACAAGGCCTTAATCTCATTCTCTCTGCCATATAACTTCAGATAGTGCTGTCCTAGTTTGAGTCAGAACAAGGTATTCCATTCCATTCCATTCCATTCCATTCCATTCCATTCCATTCCATTCCATTCCATTCCCATCATATCCAGTATAAAACTGAAGGCCAACACCTGAAACTCCCACACCAAGCTTGGGCCTTGGGATCTCTTACATAAAGCCCAAGACCCAAGCAAGGCAGGTGCATGATTAAGCTATTTAAGTAAGAGTAAAGGCATAAAAGGAGATATTTGAACCTCTACCCTCCCTGAAGGTTTGCAACTTGAGCCATCTGGGATCGTGGACTGGGAACTCTCCCTGTGAGGATCAGAAGCCCAGTTCTGCTGTTAAAGGACTCTGTTTGTTTTGCCTTTAATCTCCATCCAAGAATTCCTGAATCTAGTTCCAGGATCCAGCCCCCGAGTCTGATTCCTGTCTGCTGGTGAGTCCTTCTGCCAGAGGATCAGTGGTGATGGTGAGGTTGTTGCCATCAAGGGGGTTTGGGTGTGGTATTAGTTATGTATATATTTGTATATATATTTCATTTTATTGTTATATTAAGTTTTCATTTCCAATCCATAAGACTCTCTCTCTCTGTTAATTCCCCCTTTCCTTCCTGGAGTGGGGGAAAAGGGGATAACAGAGAATATCTGTACTGGTCAATCCAGCCCTAACCCTTGATAGGTGCCAGGCCTTCTTTATCTGCAGATCCATTGGAAAGAAATACTGATAATAGTAGTAAAAGTACAGAAAAAAGTCACAGGCTCCAAATACTTTGCCTGTAAATGTTTATTTTTAGCAAGTATATGTGGCAATCTTTCAATTCCATTCATTTAAGAGATCCCAGCTGAGCCACTGCCTGCAACACAACCTGAACTGCCAGCAAGCATCTGGACACACAGATGGAGAGGCTAAAATTCAGTGTCTGTACCTGGAACTACATTCAGCTCTCAAAGACAGGTGAGATGAATCCAGCCCCTACAAATCAGGGGTTTTTTTCCCTTTTGTGACTTTCATTTTCATGTCACGGCCAGGCTTCTGAACACAGCTCCAGGGAGGGCTCCATCCACGCGCTTCCCAAGCGCTTTTTCCAAGCGCTGCTGGCTGCAAAGGCCAATTTGNCTGCAGTTGTGACCACTGAGAAGAGCCAGCATGGGACTCAAGCTGTGCTCTTGTTGCAAACAATTACCCTTAGAAGATGTGTTTGACTGGAGAGGGACAGTGATTTCACAGATCATTAAACCCCAAATCTGCCCAGTTCTGCTATCCCTAGCACATGGCAAAGCTAAGTACAAACAACCCTTCAGGTGGCTTTGGATGCCTTGCACATTCTTTCTGCTCAGGATAATGTCAGCAAGAGTTTGTCCATTAGTGTGCAGTAAGGCAATCTAAATTTGTACACTTGCAGGACAATAGAAGTGAACTGCTCTGGTTGTAAATATGTAAGCTAAAGTATTCTGGAGAAATCCTGAACTTTACACTTGAGAATAACTACATTTTGAGCCTTAAAGTTGCCTCCAAGACAAATTTTGCAGTTCTAATTAAGGCTGCTGAAAGTCAGAGTCAAATAGCACCAAGAAAGTTGGTTCCAGATGGTTTTAGAAGATATGGGCAAATTAGGAGAGAAGGCAGAGATTGCTCCTGGTGCAAAGAACTAAACCACACAGCACATCTGCAACTTTAAAGTAGCAGGAAAACAAATGAAAGGAAGACTTATCAAAAGAGAGAAATAATTGTTTGAGAAAAGTAAGACTCATTACTGCACCAAAACCCACCACTGTCTGATAGCCTAATTAAAAAGCATTCCTTAAATTGTATGCTTTCTGAAATTAACAAGTAGAGGATTTTTTTCAGTATAATACACTTAGGAAAAAGGGATAGATATGTTTCAATCAGTATAGTATAATAATTGTCCTTAACACTACAAATTGTAGTGTCTTTCAAATGATCCTCTGCTTCACCAATACCATAAAGCTGCATCACTCTGTGTCAAAGAATAACATTAAATTAGGAGAAACCTCTAAACCTCCCAATTAAACTTTGAAATGCTGGAATTAAAATATCCTAACAAATTGTCCACAAATACAGCTTGAAAACTTCAAAATATCAGAAAAACAATGACAGTTGAAAAAGTAAAGATTTCCTCGAAAAAATGAGGTTGTGTCAAATCTATTTCAGAGTGCTCATAATTCTTTACTGAGTTATTAACTTCCCAGGACTATGTCTAAGTTAAAAAAAAATATTAAAAAAATTAAAAAATACTTTAAAATACTTAAAAAATTGAAAATACTACTGCTGCAGCAGTGGTATTCTTACTTTTGGAAATATTTCTAAACCAGAAGGTATGCTCAGTGTTGTGTTACCAAACCCCAGAAAAACACTTCCAGTTTTCCAGCAGATGCTTGAAAAAAAACATCTGAGTCAACAACATGTTGGATTTGACTGAATGCCACTTGGCTGCACATCAAAAAATATTACTGAATGAGTTGAGGAAATTGAAGTTTATCAATATTTGTATCATCTTCTCAGCCCATGCAAACCCTTCACCTGCCATGAGTTGAGGTTAGCCTCCTGTGTCATTGGAAACGAGCAGCAACATTAAGGCTCAGTCATTGTCCTTCTTCTCTTTCTTTTTTACTTCACTTTTTTTTTAGCAATGGGTTCTCTTATTTCTCCTCCTCAATCACTTTACATCCTGAGCTGCACTGAAGAAATTTGCACCCATTTAACTGAGACAGAGTAACTAGTAAACTTCACTAGTGCCTGTTTTATATGAGCCCGATTTCTGCCTCATGGAAATGCTTTAGCTCAGATGAAAAACACCCAAGAAAATTAGGCTAGATTGGGTCAAATCAATGGAAAGAGCTGCAATCTAGTCTACAGGGCTGAGTCAGAATTTGTGCCACTGGCAAGGGAAGGGAATTTACTTTTTTTCCTAAATAAACAGTCTGAGTTAGTGATTCATTAAGGAGATGAAACAAGACATGTACAAGTATTTGTTTGGATTAGTGCTGTAGCTGTGTTAAAGCACTGCAAAATGTGCAGTCCATAGCTTTGCTATTCAAAAGGTGGGGGTTTTCCTTGTCATAGCTCTAACTAAAGTTTATCATACCAATCTAAAAACCTTATGGGGACCAAACATCAGTAATTTTAACTTTCAGATAGTTTGACAACTATATTGTACATAAGCATGAATGCAACTAGTTACACAAGGTCAAAAAAGAGTGCCCAGCACCATCAACAGCTTGAAGTTACATGGAAGGGAGAGACTTTTTCTCCAAGGGACTGGACAAAATCTAGCCCCAAAAGGGAAAACCCAGAACCATTAGCAGGCATGGATCTGTCACCTAAGGAAGACACAACATCTCCATGGCTAGGAGGATGCCCATGAGGCAGCAATGTGCCCTTGTGGCCAAGAGGCCAATGGCATCCTAGGATGCATGAAGAGGAGCGTGGCCAGCAGAGCCAGAGAGGTTCTTCTCCCCNAATGGAGATACAACATCTGTGCCTGTGCCTCACCAAAGGACCTTAGCCCAGAGGCCAGAATTACTGAGGCAGTGCCTGGCTTACCTAGGAACAATTCTGCTCACTGTGAATTCACATCATGGGTTTTTTTTGTCTGAAAAATGTCAGAGTTTCTTTTTGTACCTCATGATGAAACAGCCTTTCAGCTCAGATGCAGCATATTTCTGTCTGGTGTACCTGAGCACAAGGGAGACCTTGAGTAGAGGGAAGGAAATGGTCAAAATCCATCAGGAATTTTTAATCCTTCAGCTTTCAGAATTGCAAAACTTTCCAGGATGCCTTCATGTATCTTCACCAATTCTTAAAGGTTAGAGCTATTTTTCAGTAGCCTGTATTAACATTTTAATATGGGCTGGTAAATACAGATGAAAAATTCACCTTTTCTTCTCCTCTAGTACAAAGCCTATTTTTAAATCATTGAGGGATTTGTTTCAAGGCATTTAGCCAAAATAGCCTTCAAAGAGTTTATTTTCATGAAAGTTTCATGGCAAAACAATGTGATGATAATGCTTTCAGAGGATTAATACAACACCTTAGACTGCTAAAGAATCTGTAATGCCCTTATTACTGAGCCCTTTTGTTTCTCTAGTCAAAATACCTGGAATCTTAAAACAAAAAGTGGTGATATTAAGACAAATATCATCTTGCCAAGAGTACAAAGGCTTTTTTTTTTTTAAAATAAAGGAAGTCTTGATCTCTGTGGCATTCATTTCTTTTTTAAGTAACTACTGCCAAGGTTGGTGTCTGCAAAACACCTCTCCTGAGAGCTTGATGTTTGATCCTAGCAAACAGGAGATCACTATTTTCATTCCCAAACTGAAATGTAATTGCATTATCATAAAAGTCACCTTGCTGCTGGCTGAATTGAGAACATCCATGGATGTTCTCTTGACCCCAAAGGTAACATCTAATGGAAAAGGTTTCCAGATAACTAAAATTAGCTCCCTCTGCTCACATCTGCAGGATGAAAGCAGCAAAAACCCCACTATAATTATACTTTAGCATCAGTAAAACCATAATTTAAAGTATCTGAGCATGTTTATTTTAAGGTCACAGTGAGAGAGAGAAAATAGTTGCCAGTCAATAGAATGGCAAAATTCGTGGTCTTGGTGTGAAAATCAAGGCTTGTTCCAACAAAACCAGTGGAAGTATTTTGCTATCCAGTGTTGCAGCTGGAATTAGAATCATACAATGGTTTGGAGGTCAGGTGAGCTCAGGGTGTTGTGCTGGTTTCTAACATCTCTCTTTCCAAATCCCTTCCCTAGTTTTGCCACAGACAGGTGTGCTGCAGCTGTCTGGAAACCTCTATCCTCAGAGAGGGAGTCCCCAGTTCTTCATCATCCTCCAGGCCTTAGTGTCAGCTCCCTCATGGAAGAGCCCTGCACCTGACCTAAAGCACAGCTTTTATCCAGCAGGAGGGAAACAGCAGCACTGCAGCTCCCTGTCTACAACCCACAAGGAGCTCTCATGGGCTCTTATCCCAGAAATTATTCCTACACAGACCTATCAGGGCATCTTAGTGCTGCTATTGAGAGATTTAAGCCAGGAAGACACCAGCACCTCTGCCATGGTGCCATGGCTACATCCAGGGGGGAAATGTCCCTGCTGTCCCCAGCAGGAGCCACCCTAGCTCCTCTGCTTGTGAAGCTAGTGATGCTTCAGCAACCTGCAACCAGATCAGCTAATAGATTTCTTTCTCTTCTACATACAGCTGCTTCCAACTGCTGCAAGAGTGGAAATTAGTTTATTTTCCCAGGCCAGACACTAGAGGATTATAATTTATCAGCAGACTGCAGGGTCACCTGCTCCACATGACTTAATTTAGGTAATTTTCTGCTACACTGCAGCCAACAATTGCTTAACCAAAATACTTGTGTATTGAACAGGCTTTGTTCTGGGATTTTGGTGGGGTTTTTTCAGTCCCAAGAATCAATGTCCTTTTCCAATTCGGGTTCAGTTGCTGCTCTCATCATAGTTCCCTGCCCTGGCTGGCCTCTTCCTTTCCTGCTTGGTGATAGCAAAGCATCTTGCTCTCAGGCTTGCTGCTGGGAGCAGCCTGAGGTGGGATAATGCCTAAGGAAACGAGGTATTCACCTCATGTGAAGGATAAAACCAGGATATTTTGCATCTTGGAAGAGTTTTAGTGTGGCAGGCTGAAGAGTTTTTGTGTGGCACAGCATGAAAGCAGTGTTGTCTTCAGTTTCAAACACAAAACTAGTTTGAGTCTGCTCATAGGTACTCATACACTCTATTTTTGTTTCTCTGAATTGTCTGCAAGAGCTTGCTTTGTTTTGCAGCTGGGCTAATGTTTTTGGCAGCCAGTCATGAACAAGGCTCAGTCCTGGGGCCACTCCTGTTTAACATCTTCAGCAATGATTNCTGAGGAGGAAAGACTGAGGGGTCTGGGCCTGTTTAGCCTGGAGAAGAGAAGGTTGAGGGGAGACATCATAGCTCTCTCTAACTACCTGAAGGGAGGTTGTAGAGAGGCAGGGACTGGTCTGTTCTCCCTGGTGGAGAGTGATAGGACAAGGGGAAATGGATGGAAATTGCCCCAGGGGAGGTTCAGGCTAGACATTAGGAGGAATTTCTTTGCTGCAAGGGTTGTGAGCCATTGGAACAGGCTGCCCAGGGAGGTGCTTGAGTCCCCATCCCTGGAGGGGTTTAAGAGTCAGGTAGATGTTGCATTGGGAGGCATCATTTAGCAGGTTGCTAGGGCTAGGACAAAGGCTGCACGGATGATCCTCAAGGTCTCTTCCAGCTGGAACTGTTCTATGATTCTATGATTCTAATGGGTAGCTCTGGCATATTGCACGAGGTCAAATGTCCCCATGTGCCTCAGTGTCCCAGCTGGTTAGCTCAGGTGACACAACCTACAGCCAGCATGGCACAGAAATACTATTGCTAGCAGTCTCTCCTTGTCTCCACATGTATAGGAGCAGCTTTCTCCCAAATATGTCTTAGATTGTAGCCTCCAGCAATTCTGGTCCTGCCAGAAATGACTAGTACTTCCACCTGAAAGACAGAAATCTCCTCAGAGACCATCTTTCTCCTGCCCACTTTAGTCAGGTGAGTGGTGACATTGTTCTTAACACCTCCAGTACTACAAGGAGTGCAAGCAGGGAGCTCTGAGCAACCTGATCTAGATGAAGATGTCCCTGCTCATTGCAGGGGGTTGGACTGGGTGACCTTGAAAGGTTCCCTTCCAGCCAAAACCATTCTCTGATTCAACTTTCTACAAGGAAAAATCTGAGCTATTTCAAACTATACCCTCAGATTGGATGGGAATTTATGCCCTATATTTAAGATGTAGTGTTGAATCTCTGTCTCTGCTATCACAATATTCCTGTCAGCTAAAGTATCTTTTGGCATGCAACAGCAATTATACATTTATCAGGCAATTCTGTTTTCAGTGGAGAGAAAAAATAGCTTTTTGCTTTGGAGCTTCAGTGTATTTTAAGTAACAGGGTGATTCCCTAGAATATACAGATGAGCAATTACCACCTTTAAATCATGCACTGTAGGTTGCTACTCCCATGAATAATGTATATATCAGTCAGTACTATAAAACAAAGCAGTGCCACACCAAATCTGGTGCAGGTGACCTGAAGGGAGAAGGGGAAAACCATAGTGACAATCTTCACCCAGCTGCCCATCATAGGGCAACATGTGTTTATATTTGTCCAGCTCAGAATGGACCTGGTACTCTAACAAAGTGCAGAGGTATAGAATCATAGAATCCTAGACTGGTTTGGGTTGGAAGGGACCTCTGGAGCTCATCTAGTCCAACCCCCCTGCAGTGGGCAGGGACATCCCCAACTAGAGCAGCTTGCCCAGAGCCCTGGCAAGCCTCACCTGCAATGCCTCCAGGGATGGGAACTCAACCACCTCCCTGGGCAACCTGGGCCAGTGTTCCACCACCCTCGTGGGGAGGAACTTCTTTCTAATATCCAGTTTAAATCTACTCCTCTCCAATTTAAAACCATTGCCCCTTGTCCTTTCACTGCAGGCCTTTGCAAACAGGCCCTCTGCAGCCTGCTTGGAAGTTCCCTTTAAGTACTGGAAAGTCACTATTAGGTCCCCCCGAAGCCTTCTCTTCTCCAGGCTGAACAATCCCAGCTCCCTCAGCCTGTCCTCAGAGCAGAGGTGTTCCAGCCCCTGAGCATTGGCTTTCTGTTCTGTAAGCTACCTCACCACAGGCACTGCTTGCATTGGGAGCCTTGATGAGCCTGGAGGGGCCAAATAAAAAACAGGGACTGTAATTGTCAAGACTTCCAAATAGCTCAATAACCAGCAGCATTCTGGCCGTGGTTTCCAGCAGTGACCCTCCAAGGTGCAGTAAGCAGCACAGAGAGAGAGAGAGCTGGGAAGCACATCAGAGCTGTCTGCAATTACCCAGCACAGTGAGGGCTATGTGTGCTCAGCTGGGAGACACAGAACAGGCTGGCAGCACTCCACTGCTTGGGCCTGTTTAGAAACCACTGGTTTCATTTGTGGCACTGATAGTGTTTTTCTGCAGCCTTGAAACCTTTCAGAAAAGAAATCCCATTTTCCTTTATGGGTACAGCTTACAAATCTTTCCATGAAGAACATTGCCCATGATTTACACAAAGTAGAGAGCAATAGTCCTCAAGGGAGGCATCGCTCAAACATCAAGTGGCTTTTGACACAGCAAACAAAGTCTTTATGCCAGAAATTACTTAGTAAGTAAGTATATATTTCTCATATCACACATACATTGATCTTTTACCTATAATCTAGTAGCTGCTATGTACAGTAAAGTGCATGTCAGGGAGGGAGGGAAGTTTTACTCCACTTCTACCAATCCCTTTGCTCTGTGCTCTGAAAACTCACTGGGTTTGGGGAGAAGTTTTAGTGAGGTGTACCATCAGGCTCAAATGTGACACTGCTGTGCCAACACTGAGATTTCAACCCATGGAACACACTCCTTGCCATTTTGGACCTAGAAATCTTCTTTTCAGTCTACCTCTGATATTTCCAGTACCTAAAGGGAACTTCCAAGCNTGGTGGAACACTGGCCCAGGTTGCCCAGGGAGGTGGTTGAGTTGCCATCCCTGGAGGCATTGCAGGTGAGGCTTGCCAGGGCTCTGGGCAAGCTGCTCTAGTTGGGGATGTCCCTGGCCACTGCAGGGGGGTTGGACTAGATGAGCTCCAGAGGTCCCTTCCAACCCAAACCAGTCTAGGATTCTATGATATAAATAGAGGGAATAATTTTTTTTTCAGTACCATTTAACAAAGGAAAATATCAATGTTTAACAGCTTGCCTGAAAATCCTTTGGAAATGCCAAAAGACCTTGTAATACCAGGGGAATCTTTATGTTTTTCAGAATTTTAGAGAGAGTAAAGTAACAAGAGACTCTGCAGGGAAATGCTGCTGATTTATTTCAAACTGGTAGTAAAAAAAGGGCTATTACTATCTAGCCTGGTGAAGAATTGCAAAGGCTCAGGCTTAGAACTCATTGTCTGCTTCTCAGGGGAGATTTAAATGCCTCTGGTTTGTTCTTTGGCTCTCTGGCCATGACCTCAAGGGCTTGCCAGTTCCTAGGTTTGTAGTAGGAAAGCTACTGAGAATGAGTTGAGGTTTCATGGCCAAGTGTAAAAAGGAAGCACCAGAGCCCAGCACAGCAATAAGTTGTGTGGCTGAGACAGGGCTGCATTCCCTCCTCTTCATCTACTGCTTTTGTCTGACTCCTCACAAGAAGAATAGCTAGAAATGGTTATTCTGATGTTTTCAAAAGGGAAATCACAGAAAAGAATATGCAAACCTCAACTTATTTTTAATGCCTTCTTTAATATGTACTGAATGTTCTCAGCACTCCAGGGGAAGCAGAAGGAGTGGTACACACAGCCTATTTTTAGACCCTGCAGTGTTATTTCCAATGCACCCAGCAATGTGTTAACAGTTTTCCAAATGGCAGAACAGCCTTTGAACTTCTTTATTTTCTCAAGGTCTATCTAAAATTCAATCAGTATATTCAGCTGTCTGAATTTGGACTCCCTGTCATTGGGCTGGCTGTGTTGTGGGTTCCTGTCAGTTTAGCCAACCTGCCATTGCCCACCATGCAAATCCCTTGCAAGCAGCAAGGATACAAGGTATACAAGTATAAAAGGCTCTGAGGTGGTGGCAGCTGTATCAATTTGCCTCAATTCCCAAATCCAGTGTGGTGGAGATAACTGCTCCCATTCAACCCTCCTGTTTCACAGGAGGAGTTTCGAGGGGATGTTTTTAGAGGCCAGATTTCAAATGTGTGAGTACTGGCACTGTGTAAGTTTGGATGTACATGTAGTTTTCCTCTGCAGATAGCTCCACACCTGCTGGAATCCTTTGAGGATAACTGTGCAAGAATATACCCTTACATAGCCATGGGGTTTGCTGCTGATCAGCTCGTGTCAGTCCTATAATCAAGTTACCTGAGTTGTCCAACCAGAGTGCACATTGAGTGGAAGTTACTTTGTGTCCTCATGAGAACAGCAGAACATAGCCCTCAGATACTGCTCTCTAAATATTTATGCCTCCATCTATCATCTTAGCTTTCTTGTTAAATCTTTAGGACTCTGTTTTCTTGCTAATACTTTTCATTTCTTCTCTATTTTCCTTCCCATGAATCATAGAATTTGCACAAACTGAAGATGACAATCTCACTATTCTCTCTAATGAAATCTATTTAATATATCCTTGCAGCATTTCTCTGCTTAAAATAATTCTTGCCATTTTAGCTACCATCACTCCTCAGTTCTGCAAGCTGTCACCTTGAGCATATCCCCTGCTCTTGGCTCTTTCACCCCCCACTATCAATCCAGGCTGGAGGATGAGGTGATGGAGAGCAGCCCTGCAGAAAAGGCCTTGGGGTGCTGGTGGCTGAGAAGCTGGCCATGAGCAACCAGTGCACGCTGGCAGCCCAGAAGCACAATGGCATCCTGGGCTGCAGCAAGAGAAGCGTGGCCAGCAGAGCCAGAGAGGTGATTCTGCCACTGCACTCTGCTCTGCTCACACCTCCTCTGCAATACTGGGTCCAGTTCTGGAGCCCTCAACACAGAAAGGACATGGAGCTGATGGAGCAGGTGCAGAGGAGGCCACGAGAATGCTCAGGGGCTGCAACACCTCTGCTCTGAGGACAGGCTGAGGGAGCTGGCATTGTTCAGCCTGGAGAAGAGAAGGCTTCAGGGGACCTACTAGTGACCTTCCAGGACCTAAAGGGAACTTCCAAGCAGGCTGCAGAGGGCCTGTTTGCAAAGGCCTGGAGGGAAAGAACAAGGGGCAATGGTTTTAAATTGGAGAAGAGTAGATTTAGACTGGATATTAGAAAGAAGTTGCTCCCCACGAGGGTGGTGGAACACTGGCCCAGGTTGCCCAGGGAGGTGGTTGAGTTCCCATCCCTGGAGGCATTGCAGGTGAGGCTTGCCAGGGCTCTGGGCAAGCTGCTCTAGTTGGGGATGTCCCTGGCCACTGCAGGGGGGTTGGACTAGATGAGCTCCAGAGGTCCCTTCCAACCCAAATGATTCTGTGATTCATACACAGCTAGCTCAATACTGGGCTCTTGAGCTGTTGTTAGAGCACTTGTGCAGGAGATGAGCACATTGTGAAAAGGTTGGAAGTTAGCACAAAGCTTCCCACCAATAGCTCTCAAAGAAAGGAGGTTGCCATGAGTAGAAGGGAATCACAGAATCATTAAGGTTGGAAGAGACCTCTAAGATTATCAAGTCCAACCATCTACTTATCTCTAACTAGATCAGGTTGCTCAGAGCCCTGTCTAACCTGACCTGGAACATTTCCTGGGATAGGGCATCCAGTAACTCTCTGGGCAAACTCTTCCAGTACTTCACCACCCTCACTGGGAAAAATTTCCTCCTTATATCCAGTTTAAATCTCTCTTTTCCAGTTTAAAACCATTAACCCTTGTCCTATTTCAATAGGCCTTGCTAAAAGACTGTCTCCATCTTTCTTCTAGGCTCCCTTTAAGTACTAACTGGCTACAAAAAGTTCTCCCTGGAGCCTTCTCTTCTGCAGGCTAAACAATCCCCACTCAGCCATCCTACATGTACATACATGGGCCATTTTCTAGGAGTGTGACACACTCAGTGCCATGTCCTGATAGAAAAGAAATAAGCAGCAGGATGTGCTACACAGCCTCAAGAAAATACAGAATAAATCAGGATACTCAACTCTGTAGCTGACTGCAAAAATTGTCACCAGGACACTGAAGAAGTGGGCAATAAGCCTACAGGTGAAGCTGAGTGCAAATAAAAGCAAAGTCAAGCACAAGGAAGAAATGATCTTGTCCATGCATAGCCATCCACAGCCTCTGATTTATCCCTTCTGAGCCAGGGAAGAGCTCTCTGGCTCAATGGCACTAGCTGCCTGGAAATAGCACTCAGTGCTGGGAGATACTCAGAAAGGCAAGGAAGCTATTAGGCATGTGGTCAGTGCTATGACTGCTGCAATAGAGTACAAAATGTTTGTATATTTGGATTTTATGCCTTTTATTAGTCTAGGTAGCATAGCTAGAAAGAGTAGACAAGTGTTTAGGCATGCAAACCCTTTTGTGCATCTCAGGAAAGGAAAGCAAAATGAGAAACATCATTCTGCTGTCATATAAAAGCATATAAATGCATCTTCAGTATTGCTTGCAGTGGCAGTCATCCCAGCTGCAAAATACAATCAATTCAAGAGCTCCAGAGATAAAAGATATGGAACAGCTTCTTCTGATAGCAGAAAAACTTAGCTTTGGATTCTTCAGTATGGAGAAAAAAATAGATAAGACATGGGACTCTGCTAGAAGCAAACACAAGGACTGGTGCTCTGGTGAAAATTAATAGGGAAAACATTGATTTTTCTCACAATACAAGGACTGTGGCTATGTAATAAGGTTATTGGGCAGTAGGTTTGCAGCAAACAAATGCAAGTCACTGTTTTGCACTGTTGTGAAGGAGAAGAACTTCAGAACAGGTAGAATTGCTGTCATACAAGAAGATTAGAAATTGAGGGGTCACATTTAGAGATCAGTGGCTAGAAGAGGGAACAAATGTCCTTGTGTGCACAGGACATTTAGCAGCCTTGTGAGAATAATTTATCCCATCAAATCTCTTGGTGTAGATAAAAGAAAGGGAGTTCTCTGATTAGCAGTATGACTGCAGAGAGTTAAAACTTGCTTTGCTGTGACACAAGACTTAGCAAACTAAGTTGTGTGCTATTTTAATATCCTGAATTTGTTATCCTTGTGATGAGCCAGTCAATCCTTGCTGGGTTTAGAGACAAAACCCCATAATCCATGGGCTAATCTTAAGCCAGCAAACATCCCCAGACATCTTCCACATTGTTCTCCTCACTGCTGTGGTTGCATTTCTGCCTCCTCTGATCCCTGTGGTTTAGCAGTCACCAAATTAACCACAGAAGGACTTCTTTCTTGTCATCCTGGCTCACTCTCAGCTCCTGCTCAGGCCTCATTTGCAGAGTTATTTCCTGCAGAAGTTTGGGGTTTTCAACTCTTTTTGCCAAGTGGCAAACAGGGAAGAGTTTGTGACAGACACCAAGCAAGCAGGGTGGCCCAGGGGCACCTCAGATCCATGCTGCCTTAGCTCACCTGTAAGGAGTTTTGCCCACAGAATGATGTCAGCCTGAGGGTTAAAGACATTGCATGTTCAGCTGACAGAGCCATGGCAGGAGATAGCTTTGGAGAGACACAGCAATCTTCTTTGTGGCCCTTTGTCAGGAGAGCTTATGTTGTTCATCTAACCACTCTGAACTCCACTGCTAAAATAACTCCCTCTCCAGCACCAGCTGGGCAAAAGAGCATTTGCCACTTGGACTGAAGCCTTTTCTGGCTACAGCTAAAGGTAAAGAGTGTGGGAGCTCAGCAGGGACAGAAAGCAAAGAATGGTCATTCCCCAAGCTCATCTAGGAGAGCTCGTCATGGCTAGGGTTTGTGAACCCTCCAGGGAGGGCTCCATCCATGCTCCTCCTCAGCGCCTTTTCCAAGCGCGCTGATAAAAAGAGGATAGCAGATAGCACCCTCGAGCCTGCACTAGGGATTTTTTTAGGTGAGACACAGCATGCACAGAGCTGGACCCACCCTTTAGTCCTAAGCTTCATCTGCCAGGGCCTAGCAAGCTTGGACGCTGGCAGCCAAGTTCTTAGGACAGAGGTTTAACCTCTTAGCTGGAAGGCCTTACAGGGCTAAACGAGCTCCATCTGCCCGGGTTTGGAATCAGAGTTGTCCTTCTCCTAGGATGACTGCCAGAAGGCTAATGAGCTCATCCTACCCATCCAAGGATTCTAGGAACATGGGTATCACTCCCCACACTTTCCCGTGGGCAATGAGTTTAATGCTCCCTCTGCTGTGGGCACAGTTATGGCACCAGGGGCCACAGGAGACCACAAGGGATTTTCAGACTGTGCCTGTCTAGGAGAGCTAGTGTGGACTGAATGGTTTTCTGGCAGCTCCTCTCCTCCCCAGCACCTTTGGAACAGCTTTTATCTACACACAACACTTGGTAGCCCCAAGGCTGTGCATGAGAGCTCAGCTTGATGCAGGGATGGCATGAAATATTGCACTTCCCCTCCACTGCCTCACCCCAGCTGCTCTTACACTTGCTAACAGTGACAGGCTATTTGGCCAAGCTGCAGAGATGCAGCACTTGCCAAATCCATCCTTGTGACTTCCCAGTGAAATTACATTTTTCCACATAACTCAAGTCACAGCAGTTCTGGGAGCATCTCTTTTACTCTGATCAAATCTGCAGAGCTCTGCAGGGGTGACCTTTCAGAGCTGTCATGCCTGCCATGGCAGCACTGCCAAAGAGGTGCCAGTTGCTTACCCAGGAGGGGTACAGGCTGGTGCAGCACCCATGGGGCCCCTAGCAGCTACTGTCCCCATATCCCCCACTTGGGATCCTTGGCAGCTTGACCAGGGATGTGCTGGTGTTTGCAGATGATCCAGGGACTCCTGGCCACAGCAGGGGGAAGGGAAGGGGCTGCTAACTCAAATGTCAGCAGTGAGGAACAGAGACTGCTTTGTCCTGGGTCAATATACCCAGTAGAGCAGCAAGTCACTCCTGTGTGTACCAGTTTCTCCCCATCAGCTGCAAAGAGCCTAGAAAAGTAGCTCAGATTTGCATGTCTAGAGGGGAGAGCTTCCAAAAATACTTACCAGTGCTCTGGAGTGTGAACAAGGGGAGTCATTTCCAATGAAACATCTATGACAACTCTGCATTTGCTGAGCTGCTGCCAATATGGAGCTCACTGAGATGTGGGGTAAGGCACAGAGTTCCAGAGGCACAATTCCTGTGGGAAAAAGCCCTAGCTGGAGTGAGGTAGCCCATCCCAAGCATGCTGTCTTCATATTTGAGTTCACCTGAAAGTACAGGGGTTAAAGCTTAAAGGAAAAGGTTATAGCCAGCTCCAGGTAGAAGATGACATCTATCTGTGCATCTCTCTGGCTTTTAGGATCCCACCAGCAGGTCTCATCCCTCTCTCAGGACTATCAGTAAGCTCTGCTCCCCTTGAATCCCTTTGAGGTTCATTCTCATGGTTAAGCATGGCTGGTTAGTTATCCCCAGAAGTAGATGGAGACCTGAGTGAAGCACAAAGGCCTGGGGTAAGTGTTCCATAGCTACCCAGAGCACACACAGCTCAGAGCAGCTGAGAGGAGGCTGCTGGGACCCTGTGCTTCAGTATTGCTCAGCAGGTGACAGCTTGGATGCTGCAACACTAACTTCTTTGGTTTTTAGCTGCAGCAATCATACTTGATGGCTCAGGGTCTTGTCTGCTGAAGCTTTTGTTCTTGAATAATGACAGCAGTACAAAAGGAATCATGTTAGTGTGGCTGATTTCTGCACATATACCTACCTGACATGACTGGAGCTCTACAGATAAAGCACAGGCTCAGAGCTCCCATGGAATGTGAAGCAACTCATGAATAACAAAGTAAATACACTCATTGATGATCCACCCAGCCCTCTGAGCTAGGGGTGGCCAGCAGAAGCACACAATGAAGCAGCAGAGGCACTGACCTTCTCAGTCCCTGCATCTTGGAGATGTTAAGCTCACCTCATTTTCCCTTCCCATATCTACTGGAGAATAATCAACATGAAATGTAAATGCATTCAAGAAGAGTTTCTTCCTTCTCAGGTCTCTCTCTGGATCAGGTTAGTAGAGCTTTTAGCATTACAGAGACTTTCATTTCTCCTGCTGAACAATTCCCTGAGGTGGGGTTTGCAGAGGCTTTGAGCCCTGGCTTGGGTATGTTCCTAAGCTGATGCAGGCAGCTGTTAAAAATCCCCACACATGAGCAGATCCTAAGCATGCAAGGGAGAAAAGCAAACTCTGACTATCCCACTCTTTTTCTTTCTTGATTCCAGGTAAGTGTTGATCAATTTGCCTAGTTCCCTCTTTCCTGTGAAGAGAGCAGCCTCATGGAAAGAGTGAGTTGCTGTTGGGCACAATAGGAGTTATATTCCTATGAATTACACCCTTTGGCTAAGAGATGTACCAATAGGAGGTTTGTCTGCCTGCAATGGATAGTAAAATGAGTTCATCTTAGAGCTGCTGCAAAGTCTCAAATTCCTATTCCTTGAAGTGCTTGTTCAGCTTCCTGCTGGTAGATTTCTAGCAAAGATGTTGTAAACCAGAGAAGATTTGATGAATGGCTGATGAAAAGCACAGCCAAAGCATTTGTTTTATGGGGGCAGGTAAGCTTAGCTTTCTTGTTTCAAATGATAGACATTGCTGAAGACTATTTAAAACCACTGTGCAAGAGTCATAACACCATTAATTAAACTGGAAATACCAGGTGGTGTTTCAAATATGTAACAGTAATGATTAACTCTGAATCTTATCATGTCTAATTTACCTCTTCAAAAGCTAACTGCAAGAGGCTCAAATATAGAACATCTGGTAAATGCAAAGTCTTCATAGACAGAGGCAGGTTTTCCACTAACCTGTCATTATAGAGCCCATTAACACTACCTTTTCCTTTTAAACACACCCTGACTCCTGTTGATGCCTTTCTTACCATTATTCTCTTGATATATTGACAAAGAATTATTACTGACTAGGTCCCCAACTAATCAAGTACCTGAGACTCTCCAAATGCTCCTTTCAAGATCTCTTCCAGCTGTAACTGTTCTAGGATTCTATGATTTTAAGGAGTTCCAGTGCTGTTGCTGGGACCCACAGCCAAGTGAGCAAAGGAAGACACTGACTCAAACCCATTTGGGTCTTGACAGGCAGGGAGCAAACACAACTCACCCATTGCCCCAAAGAGTTCCCAATCTCTAAGAGCAAACCAACACAAACAGCCAGAAAGGGCTGGTGAAATGGAGCTGCTGGAGCAGGTGCAGAGGAGGCCACGAGAATGCTCAGGGGCTGCAACACCTCTGCTCTGAGGACAGGCTGAGGGAGCTGGGATTGTTCAGCCTGGAGAAGAGAAGGCTTCAGGGGAACTACTAGTGACCTTCCAGGACCTAAAGGGAACTTCCAAGCAGGCTGCAGAGGGCCTGTTTGCAAAGGCCTGCAGGGAAAGGACAAGGGGCAATGG